>JAJOOR010003878.1:0-68851 GCA_036250505.1 Solanum acaule | reverse complement strand
TACTACCTACACGTTGTAGAACCTATCCAATACTAGAGTGCACATCCCATATGATGGAAATAGGCCTTAACCGACATAGACCACACTAGCAAGGTATGAAATCCGGAGTCTATCCTACTCCGTGGAGGTTGTTCTACTTGCCAAGGGTAGAACTAAAGCAACCCATGTTGGCACATGGTTTAAGAGATGTCCAAGGATGTTCATTGTGCCTAATCTCATGCTCAACTAGGCCACCATTTCGAGAGACTCATCATAGTCCATTCTCACCACATATCACCATTTCGAGAGAAACATGCTTTCACATTAGCATAATAACACTCTATACAATATCACTTTAATACCATTAGAACCTCCTCACATTATAGCTTCACACAAACTTTACATATAGCTTCATATAGGACTTTACATATAGCCTCATATATGTATAAAAATACAACAATATATTAACACTCATATAATGCCCTTCATGGCCTTAATTCACAATAATACCACACAAGAATAAGATATAACACTTCCACCAAAGGTGGATTCAACCTACCAACAACAATCAATTCAATAAAGAGAGTTCCAGCTTTCTTACCATAATCCAAAGCCATAGCCAAAATCACCAAAATCCAAGCAATCATCACTACTTCACCCATAAGGGTTACCACCCTTAATTCACCCATTATCAACAATTAATCATGAATAAACATTAAACAACACAAGAGTTATCAATACAATTCACTTTACACTTATTTCCATCAACTTTGAATTTGTAGAAATAGACCCACTTCATAGCAAATTTAGGGTTTTAGTGAAAACATGGATTCGTGAAGAAAGTTCATATAAAATCATCAATTATACTTTAATTCACCAATGTAATGCTTTTGAAAACAATTTATCAATGAACCCATGCTTAGAATAGAAATTAGGCTTTTTGTTCTTTGAAGACTTTTGAAACCCTTTTGAATGGACTCCTTGAAAGAGAGGATAATCAAGGATCAAGGGTCACCATACCTTATACTTGATGAATCCCACGAAAATTTGATGAAGAAAGCTTGAAATCTAAAACCCTAGGTTCCACTTCTTCTTCTTCCTTGAGTTTGAGAGAAATATAGAGAGAGAGCAAGACTTTGGGATTTGATTTGGGAAAAGAGAGTAAATGACTTGTTAAAAGACTTAAAACCTTATATATTTTTCATATAAACCATTTAAAATCAACCCCACATAATAAAAAATTAAAACGAAATTACTTAAAAGCCCTTCACTTGGGCAGCCCCGTCAGGGACCACACCCACTTGGACGGTCCTTGAAGGGCACCACGGTCCGTGGTGGTGCCCGTGGTCCATGGACCAGTAGCTCCTTCAACCCTTTTTGGCCCTCAACCACCCTAATTTGCTAAGGCACCTTCACGGGCACTTTGACGGGTCGTGGTCAAGCAAACGGCTCGTGAAGTGCCTCGTGAACTTGGGCCAGTGTCTTGGCCTCTTGGCCTGGCCTCCCAAGTGTCTAAGGCATCTTCAAGGACCCCTTCACGGACCGTGGTCCACACCACTGGTCGTGAAGGTGGTCGTGAACTCTTAGGCAGTGGCTGCCAAGCTTGGGCAGCCTTGGCCCTTTGGCTTAGGCTTGCCCTTTCGCCTTGGTGGCTACCCTTCCCATGCACCACCAAACACCTATAGGTCATCTAGGCTACTAGGTCTAATGAACACCTTGATGCCCTACCATTAAAATCCTCATTCACAACACATAAAGTCTCATCTACGAAACTATTTCACATACGACACACTATAGAACCCTAGCTCTTGGCTCTAGTTCATCCTAATTCATTTTGAGGGGTGTTACAGTTTCGATCCCCAAATTGTTTTCCGTTTTGGGTTACAAGTTTGGGGAGGTAAAACGAACCTTTTCACTGAGTTGATTTTGATATTTCTGATGCGGGTCCCACAATCTCGTTTTTAGACCCAATTTTGGGTCTATCTCCGGAAAAAGGTGATTTAGGTGTCAAAACTACCATAGTGACGTTGTGATTCTATTTTTGATAGTGTGGCAGCATTCCAAGGCCATACGGAAGAGAAAAGCTTTGTAAACTTTATTTGGAGCACGTGTATTCGGCCTACAGGTCTGCTACGACTTCCCTCTCCTTACACGTAGCATGATTATGTAATTGCGTGTTGATTTGTATGAATTTGTGGTTGAATTGGTGGTTAATCATATTAAATTCCTAGATTTAATGTCTTAGGCTACTTTTCTGGTATTCTGGGCGGTTGAAGCATATCTATTGTATTTGTTGATCATCCTCATCTTGTGGCATGCCTTATTTGTGATTTGTGAATATTGTCGGAGCATGTTTGGCCTCAGTCTAGGCTTAGGCTAGTTATTGCGTCCCTTTGGAGCCGTTAGGCCTTGCAATCTCCTCAACGTTGCTTCAGACAACTTACCTCCCTATACATTGATGTAGCTGACCTGAGTCTGATACTTTGGGTCTTAGCTAGGCAATAACACCGCTCTTGGAATCATGTATCCATAAATCCCCTATTTCCGTTAGTTTCGGTGTCTCTGATTCTTTGTGTGGAAGCAACTCATCAATTCTTGTTGGATATGGTTTGGGTTGGAGTGTATATTGATGGCACTTGTCTCCGATCCTATTTCTAGCTGATTCACCTCTATTCATGGTTGAAGTCCCCAAATTCACTCCATCGGGTGTGATCCAAGTCCTCGCCTTGGTATTATAGCCTTGGTTCAAGTCATTGCTTTTTCAGCCATAGTTCAAGCCCACCGCCATTTGTGGCCGTGGTTCAAGTACACCGCCCATTACATCTTGGTTCAAGTCCTTGGTCATATTTATGTGTGGTTCAAGTCAACGATTATCCTCAGCCTTGGTTCAATTCCTCGGTTACTCCAAATCTCGGTTCTTCATCTTCAATTTAGTTCAATTCCATAACCTCTATCAGTTTTGGATGAGCTTTAGGATATGGATTGGTTTGGTTCGAGTTAGTGGAAAGTTGTGGAAATCTTGGAAACTTCGTCGGATCCTATTATTCCATTCTAAACTCTTCCTTGTACCTGTCGGGATTATAGGAGTCAGTTGCGGTTTTACTTTTAGCTTGCGCACTAGTGTACTCGTTGAGTTTATGGGAGCTCGATTGGATTAAGTTATTCATTCTCCTTTTCTTTATGTGTTAGTACACTCGTGCGCATACCTGTTAGACTTCTCGTTCCTATTTCTTGTAGTGTTTTTGATTTTCGCATTTCATATTACTTTTGCTTTCTTGCTCCGTCGGCCTATGAGGGCCTACTGGCACCTGTTGTTTTGGTACTCATACTACACTCTACATCTGTTTTCGTTATGCAGGTCTGACCACCAGCTACCACCGTTGACATCGAGCCTGCATTAGTCTGATCCGGAGACGTGGTTGAGAACTTGGCATTTTGTGCTATACTAGTCTCCATCTATATATATTGACTTATCTTTTTGTCATGACCCAAGGGTACCCCCTCGATTTAACATGGCGTATAGAACCCCAATGGGCTCCATACAAGCCACTTAGTTCACATAACATAAGCAACAAAATAAATATGAGTAAAAAACACAATTAAAGTCTAAAATTTTTTATAAAGGAAAGCAGAAGTCTAGACACTTAGTCTCAATATAGCCATCTATTACAATCATTGAAATGAAATAGGGCCTAGCCCATTAAACATGTCCGGAAAGGAAAAGTACATGAAACGAACAACAACATAAGAAAAAGCCGTCCTCGAACCATGAGGACTCACCAACAAGCTCGGAAGATACTCAAGTCCAAGCTTTATCCACTAGAATGATCACCTCGAGAACCAGAAAGTATACTTGGGGAAAATTTAGGAAAAGTAGGCGTTAGTAAAAAAATGCATCAAGTATGATCGCCATGCATAAAAACATTGAAGACATGCAAAAAGGGACATTTCATTTGAAATAATGCAATTTACCAAATTTAAACATCATCATAAAGAGATAGTTGGGAAACATAGTTCATAACATCATCTTCAATGTAAGCTAGCAACATCTTTAGAGCATTTAAACAATTACGGGATACTTCTTCAAGCATGCCTTAGTTCATTATTAAACTTCTTCTTCATGTGGGAAATAAGCCTTAACAAACATGAGACCATGTGAGCTTTATCATGGAATCCGGTGACTCCCACACCGAAAAGGGTTGGTCTACTTGCCTAAGGTAGAACCAGTAACTCTTGTAGGTAGATTCATGCTTATCATGACCAATGACACTAACCTACGGTTCGAGTGTCTACGATCGTCGATAATATAGTAACCCAACCAAGGATTGGGGTTGTGTCCCGAGGGAGTGGTAGTGAAAATAGTAGTTAGGCTAGAATTTTGTTCTAATTAGTTGTAGTTTGAGAAATTATCAAATAAAAACAAAGTAAAATCAAGTGGGTGACACCAAAGTGTCAAATATCAATGCGGGTTTGTCACAAGTATAGCTAAAGCAACAAAAATAAAGAGAAAATTCAAGTATGGGGAGAAGTTCTTGGGGTGTGAGTGCAATATATATTGATATAAATCGTTGGATACATGCTTTCAATAGGAAATTTACAAGATAATAGTGACTAGGCTAAGGTTTAATTGGAAATAAGTTCCCTCTCGGGCAACTTACCCCGTTTCAAATGGGTTCCTCTCGGACACCCATTTTCCGCATGGAGGCCAGCCTACGCCTTACCTCACTCATTCTCTCGAGCTGAGTGTTAGGATATGGAATTAGGGCTCACCCACTTGGGCTGAACCTTATGTCGACCCACTCCTTAGGCCATCAGTCTAGCGGCCAATCTCCATTTGGTGTAGTTTGTCGCCATCTAGCACTAGCCTTCAACATCATCGTGTTTTGTGTCATTGGGTGACATAGTACTACTTCGTGGAACTATTCGGCAAAGCGCCGACTACTCCTTTCATCTCCTTTTTGATCCTGCTCCTTTAGGACTTCGCGTACTGGAACAAAAGGCGGAGTGTGTCCCTTCGGCGAATCGCCAAGTGTGCTTGGCGATGCTCAGGCTACAACTTCTTCATTCTTTTCAGCCTTTTTGTTCCTTTTTGCGCCTAAGTGTCCATGCTTCCATTAAAACTTCAAATATCTGAAACTTAAGTGTTTTCATCAGATATTTTGAATAAATAAGCATTTGAGGACACTATTTCTATTAAAATAAAGCCCTAAATGAGTCCAATTTGTGGACTCATCAAAACCCCCAACTTAAACTTTTGCTTGTCCTTAAGTAAAACTCAAGTTTAGCCGTTCAAATAGGATGTCTCAAACAGTGCTACATAAGACTCAACCATGAACATACACAACAAGACTTAAACTACTCATGCAAAGATCAATTGTGTACTAAAAGATTCAAGTTGTGACACACCATTATCAAAGATTCTCAAGCTCGCAATACTTGCTACTAATGCAAGTTCAAGCTCAACATAAGCATTCGAATGCCCTCACACAAATGATGATTCCATAATCACACATAAAGGTCTAATCATTTAAAGCTCAGGAATCAGATGCAATTCTCATACTCAAAAAGAGGAACAAAATGCATGCTTTCACACATAGGTTTGCCCTTATTTTCCAATCAACCTTCGGTTCGGCTCACCCAAGATAAAAAAGGTCTTTACAAGACTTGTAATGGGGCTAAGTGCAAAGGTATGGTCATTTAGGCTCAGTGACTTTCATCCTCATAAGATGTGGTGCTCTCAACACACCATTCTTTTCTTCCTTCATCAGTTTTTCTTCTAGTGCTTTATAGTCATCTTATTATTCACTTCCCATGGATCGCTTGGAAACCCAATCTCCTTCACACTTTATTTCACAACTTTCTTTTTAATTTCTTTTATTTTCTCTTTCTTTTTCTTCTTTTTTTTTATATGGAGGGTTTCCATTTTGTTTTGAAATACCATGGGTTAAGAGAGACTTCTTCTTGCACTTCTTGATTTCTTCCTTTTCCTTTTCGCCACACCCCCAACTTTGGCTTTTGTGCAAGATTGGCTATTCACTTAAACACATCTCAAGAGGATTCTAGGTAATGGATGAAGAGAGGTCTAAAATTTCATCAAGTTTCTTCCAACGAAGGATAGGCTCAAAGGGTGCTCAAGAGAGGTTCACACGCTCATAGGGTAGGTCACAAAAGAGGTATAAGTTAAATTGGCTCACACTCTTCAAAAGTTTCCTAAGATCATCTCAAAGGCAAGCCTTACTTAATCAATCAGACAAACTGGGCAAATTCTAGGTGTATTCATGGATGGTTCAAAATAAGCTCATCATACAAGGCATCGACACTAAAGTCAAACAAGACTACACAATTTTGCTAGTGTGCAATGGTCATCACACGAGAATCAATTTGATACATGGCTAATCACAACGAGATGCAAAACTTCACATATTGTTTATGGAACTTCATTTGGTCTCGTTGTAGCCGCACATTCATGTTTGTTCGATTGAGAGCACTATTCAAGTAATCGGTATTTGACCAAAACCGAGACTCGAATTTGTATGAGAACAACCACTTTCAACACAAGAGGTGGCGAAATTTTCGAAAAATGAAAATTTTTTGGACGGGTTAAAATCCTTTCGCAAATTAAAAATAAAAAAAGAGCCATAAGCTCAAGCATCCACGAAAAGAAGTATAAGCTAAAATTAAAAGGAACAAACAACCCAAATATACACAAAAACACAAATATCCATAACAAGCAAACAAAGGTGAGCCTCACCCCACCACAATAAAAGGTGTTTGTCCTCAAATGTAATTTATAAGTATCCAACAGTTAAAGTAAAGAAAGAATAGAGAAAGAGGTAAAGAGGGGATCCTGTCTACACGCTTGCTCCATCTGTCAGGGCATTGTTGCTTGATGCATTAGCCTGAAATTTGACAATGGTCCCCGGATTGTCATTCTTGTTCTCATTGTGTTCATTTGCCCTAGCTTCTGCAGCGATGTTAGCAGCAACCATTATGTCCATGTCATGGCTCGCAAAAAAAAAAGTTTATAACTGTGTAGAATCCATGCTTCCACGAAGGAATAGTGGGATCAATGGGGACCCTCCTGCTGGAACTTGCTGTCTTACTCTCTCTTCTTTCTTTGGCCAATCCTGCTACCTTTTCGTCTCTTTTGAAATCTCGTGCTCTTATATGTCGGGGTGGCATGTCTCTCCCTGTGACCTTTGGTTTAGCCATTTCTACAAAAGCCTTAGAGAAAAAGTTAGACAGCATTTAAACATGTGCAGGGAAGTTTCGAGTGTAGAGTTATTTCACCAAACCAGTTGGTTAAGTGCTCCTCCACTTAGGCGATTCGCCAAAAATAACGTGCAGAGATTTCAAGGGCGTAGACATAAGGATGAACAGAGAGCTTTCGGCGAGTCACCGAATATGTTCGGCGACCTAAACTTGGTCCCCAAGAGTTACAAAGTCGATACATATTTGGCGTTAAATTAAAGGCGAAATGGGGACGTTAGGCAAACCGCCGAGTAGTTCGGCGAGCTATACTCAACTCGCCAAATAGCCAAACGTGTCTATTTTCAACCCATTTCTATCAAATCCAACCCCGCAACCCTTGATAACGAAATTTAAGCCTCTATAACACAAAGTTAGCAAGGACCCACAACAATTTCATACTCCTGTAGTAACTTAATTCAATTCAAAGAATAGTCGAGCGAGATTCTACCATTTAAACAAGAGTTGTTGAGAAGAAATCGAGAATGTATGTACTTCAATCAACTCAGAGAGTCTCGGCAACGATTCATATTATGCAAATGAGTACAATCTCAAAGAAATAAATACGGGGTTTGAATTACCAACCTTTGATGCTGATTAAAATGTTATGAGATGCTAGGCAGCAATGTAATCCAAATCCAAGCACAATTTAACAACTAAAATACTCTAAAAGTGCAAGAAATAAAAAGCTAAAGTGCTAGTGTGAGGTTGTGAAGACGAAAAAGTGTGAGAGAGTGAATGAGAATGAAATTTTAAACCTTTTGCTCGCAGCGACCATCCAGTTCTGTTGATTCGACGATATTAACCAAGTTCGTCCATTCAATCGGTGGCACGCCGATTGTCTGGTCTTTTCACCAAATTTAGTAGAGCCTGAAGTCCATGTAGAGATCCCAACGATGGTCTCCGTCGAGGTCGCAAATATGGTAGGCGGTGCGCCGATAATTTCCACAAACCGCCGAGTTTTACAGACTTCGATAGATTTTGCCTTTGAGTCTAACGGCGAAATAGACCGGGCTCACCGATCTCATTGGCGATGCGCCAACTGGATTGATCGCTCACATCCATGCACTTCTTCAAGCACCTCTCTTACATTAACTTGTACAAACAACACACCAATATTCTACTAAGAAATAAAAAAATACTTAAAAGGTTTTGTTTTGCCACCCAAACAACACCTTAGTTAACGTCGTGGCACGACATGAGTCCTCGTTCACGTTCTAATCCTTGGGGTTGACCCACTAGGAGTTCCCCTTTTCTTTGTTGGGTCGGAATGAGGCAACACATGACTAATAAGTGTCTTGATCAGGTGAATGGATCTGAAGTGTGAGCCAATCATCTGATGTAACACTTCGACATTCTCCTTTATCCATTCGATGATTCTATCTTGCTTATGGAGCTTTCGAAGAATGATCAACAGCGTGTCTTCAACACATTTACTTTCATTGTCAGCAAAACGTGTTTTCTCGTGGGAGAGTATGCACCTCCCATTTAGTTTGCACTAGCTTTCCACCTCAAATATCTTAGTGGTTAAGTTACTCAGTTGAGTTGCCAGAACAGTCAGCACGAAGTCACCATCGACTTCTTGGTCCACCTCGACTAACTTGCCGCTACTTTATTCAGATATTGTTACCTAAAACAACAAATTAAATAAAAAACAAAACAAAAAGTAAAATTAGTAAAAACTATACTAAAGAGAACAAAAACTCAAGAAAACTACATCTTCACGTGATACCACTCCCCGGCATCGGCACCATTTTAATGCTTATCGTGACCAACGAAACTAACCTACAGTTCGAGTGTCTATGATTGTCGATAATATAGTAGCCCAACCAAGGCTTGGGGTCGTGTCGCAAGGGAGTGGTGTCACGTGGGTCTTCTCTATTCACTTTCCTTTGCTTAATTCAAGGTTTAATTTCTTATACCCAGTTGATTTCATTATCATATTAGGTATAATTTCTTATTTCTTGATGTGTGGCTAAAAACCCCCCATTCTTGGGGTGTGATTTAGCAAATATGGGTTGATATTCTTGTTGGGTCTTGCTTGCTGATAGGTTAGATGTATTTTAATGGTGATTTCACCAAGTGGTTGTGGTTTAATCTAAAGGGTTTGTAGTTGCAAATACAAAGTCACCCATGTGTTTTCGGCTTGCCCGAGAGGGAGGTCGCGAAACCAAAACCACTAGACTGATGGCCTAAGGCGTGGGTTGACATGAGGTTCAACCCAAGAGGGTGAGACCTTGTCCCATATCCTAACACTCAGCTCGAGAGAGTGAGTGGGGTAAGGCGTAGGCTGGTGTTCATGCGGTAAATGGGTGTCCGAGAGGAACGCATTTGAAACGGGCTAAGTTGCCTGAGAGGGAACTTATTTCCATTTAAAGCTTAGCCTAGTCAGTATTATTTTGCGAATATCCGATCGAAAGCATGTACCCAACAATTTATCTCTACTTGTATTGCGGTCACATCCTAAGAACCTTTCCCCATACTTGATTTTCTTGTTTATTTTGCTATTTTAGTACTTGTTACAAAACCCCCTTTTGATATTTGACACTTTTGTGTCACCTCTTTTGCATTTACAATGTCTTTTATTGCAAACGTCTTTAACTACGACTAACTTGAATGAAATTCTAATTGGTTATTAATTCTCAAAACCACTCCTTTGGGACACGACCCCAACCCTCGGTTGGGTTACTATATTATTGACGATCGTAGACACTCATATCGTAGGATAGTGTCGTTGGTCACGATAAGTATCAACTGCTCCTTTCTTTGCCTTTTTGATCCTGCTCCTTTAGGGCTTCGCGTACTGGAACAAAAGGTGGAGTTTGTCCCTTCGGCAAATCGCTAAGTGTGCTTGGCGATGCTCAGGCTTCAGCTTCTTCATTATTTTCAGCCTCTTTGTTCCTTTTTGCGCCTAAGTGTCCATGCTTCTACTAAACTTTAAATACCTGAAACTTAAGTGTTTTCAGCAGATATTTAGAGCTTCCGCCTCACACAATATCCACTCGATGCTAATAATTAAATTCCCATGGAGTAGTTAATTCTCTACTAAAATCATTACTCATGAAAGGGCACCCTTGGCATACCGATTCAAGGCACATCATTAGAATAACTCTTTTTTAGTTACACATGAAATGGTGCACATGGCCTACCGATTCAAGGTACATCATTATGTGAGAAAACCTTTCAGATCATGTTCATTATTAGTTGATGATATAACCTTTCAATCTGCCCACAACATCAACATCATCATTAACACTTCACTCTCAAAGTGTACTCATAGCATTTACATAGATTTCATGAAAACATGCATAATCTCATTCTTTACCTCCTTGAGTCTCACAACTCACTTTCAATCAACACATCTAGAATCTAAGAATTAGACATGGAGATAATCATAATTCAAGTAACCCAATCACTACATGCATAATTTGATAACATTATTCTTGCATCAAGAAGGACCCACATCACAAATTAGAATTGAGTAATACGGGGATTTCGTGGGTTCTTGAGGATCATCATAAAAACCATAGGAAATCATAAATTCATACTTAATATAACATAATTTAAGCATTAGAATCATTTTTAAAAAGAACCCATGACTTTGGAGTCAAACCCTAATTTTTGGGGATTTCTATCTTTGAAATTGGGGTTTTGAAGGTACTCAATGGATGAATACTATCCATGGATGAAGAGCTACCATACCTTGATCAGAAATCTCTATGAATTTGGTGTGAAAACCTTGCTTCTTGAACCCTAGCTCCAACTTCCTTCTTCTTCTTCATCATTAAGTTTTCTAGAGAGAGTTTTTGAGAGAATGAATTTTTCGGAATTGATTTGGGTTTTGGTAATAATGAGTTGAATTGGGTGATGTTTGACTTAAAATGACTTATATAGAGACCCTAGACTTACCCTAAACGATTTCACTTTGTTTGGAATTAAATCGGAATTACCCAAAACACCTCTCACTTTAAGTTAGCTTCCAGGTCTCACGTGGGGCCCTATGAGTCGTGGTCATGACCACGAGTTGTGGTCCCCTTTGTGGACTTGAGGCAGTGCCTAGGCAACAAGTGCTTTTAGCCCACAAGCCTAAGGGATCTTCATGAGGGGCTCCACGAGCCGCAGTGCATGCCATGAGTTGTGGTCCCTCTCGTGGGCCTTGAAGCAACTGCTAACCTACCCTCCTTCAACCCTCAACCACCAAGGCCACTCCCACGAGCCGTCTAAGGATTCACGAGCCGTGAAGTAGCTTGTGTGGAGGAGCCAATTTGGGGCGGCCTTAAGGAGGCTACTAACTCACCACCACGAGCCGTAAAGGCTCTCGTGGTATGGTGGGCAGTGCCTTGGGAAATTTGGGCAGCTTTGGTCCCTTTCCCTTTGCTCTTGCCCTCATGACCATGGCCCTAGACGGTCTTTATGACTCTAACTCTCACGTTTAGCTCTAGTTTAGCCTACTAACTTCCAGGGTGTTACAATATCTCGCCCTTGGGATCATTCGTCCTCGAATGATGATCTAGACACCTTACGGAAGTATACACTCAAGACTAGTAGCTTATCATGCATGCAACATCATAACAATGAACAAAACGAAGGAGGAAACATCAACTCCATCTCAAGCATAATCAATGCATTACAAGGAAGTAGGAACTACATCTAACAACCCATTATGCAGGAAACATTTAAACATTTCTCATGGTTTAGGAGGAACTACCTTCTCCAAGCTCAAAAGTATGCTCAACACAATGTCATGGAGCTAATATGTAATTTACTCTAAAAAAAATCATACTAAAGCATGTTCAATAATTCATCTCATGAAGTCAATAGATAACTCATACTCAATGCACAATAACATGAGGAACATCAATCATAAAAACTCATTTTCTTACTAAACATAAATATCTCATGAACATGCATAACATAGGAAATCATGGAAAACACATAAAACACACATGACCTCCAAAACAAGAAAAACTCAAGAGGAGAATTACCTCAAGTTAAAATGGGAGTAGAAGGAAAAAGATGAGCATAGCGGGACTTCATATCGGCCTCGGCCCCCCAAGTAGCACCCTCAACCAAATGATTCCTCCACAAAACCTTTACGAAAACTATTTCCTTGTTTCTCAATTTCTTGACTTGTCGATCTAGGATATCTACCAAAACCTCTAATACCCAGGAAACTAGTAGACTAAACTAGGGCCTTAAGCTAGGGTTCTAAAGTTTGGTCTGAGAGTTCATGTCGTAGAGAAGACTTTATCGTACTAAGAATGAGAGGTTTAGGGGTTAAGTTAATGGAAAAGGAGTGGGGCATATCATGCATTGAACTAGATGAAGGAAAAACCTTGAGGTCGCCTTGAGCCACTTGGCGATAGGCAGTGCCATTGCCCAAGTGGATTGGTGATTAGCCAAAGGAGCCAAGATCGCCTAGTGGGCAGCCTCCCCATGGCCTAGCTACTGGTTCATTGGGCGAGCTAGGTAGGGGCTCGCCAACCCATTTGGCGCATCGCCCAAAGGACTCCCCCATCGCCAAGTTGGAAGGCTTCTCGGGGTGAGTTACTGGAAATTTAGGCAAGACAAGGGTCCATTAGGCCTGTCGCCTAATGCCCTTGGTGAGCCAAGGGGTACAAAGGGCGAGGTAACTCGTGAAGGATAGTAAGGTTTAAGTTGAAACTTTAAGGGTCCTTAGTTCTTTTCCCTAATTTGACCCTACATTACTTTATTCTTTTCGTAGAAAGTATATAAGCTTATTAGACCCATGTTTTCTTGAATTAAGTCATTCTCCCTAGAATCCATAGAATACCCAACATCCTCTCAAATATTTCTCTCTCTAGAAAACCTCCATTGAAGAAGAAGATAGAGCTTGAAGCTTGGGTCAAGAACAAAGTCCATTGTTGAGAGCTTGTGATAAGGCTTTGATTAAAGTTATGTTTAGATTTTCATCTATGGGTTTTTCCACCAATACAGTCCCCAAGAATTCCCCAAATTTGTGAAGAAGAACCCCATTCTAAGCTGGGGTTTCTTCCATTAGTGGGTATATTTGGGTATGATTCCAATTAGTTGGATAATACTTATTCATGGTTAATTTAGTGTTGATTCATGATATTATGAAGAATATATATGAATTCCATGGTTAACCCTAGAAATCAAAGTATGTGGGTTTATGCCTTCTGATGAGAATTGATGATTCTTGATAGATCTTCTAGAATTATTATCACGTATAAAACTTATTCAAGAATGGGAATATGAAATCAATAATTGAACTATACTTATGCATGTATGATAGATCATGAATTTCAATGATTGAATTTGGGACATTATGATGAATTATGCTTAGAATTGCCTATGATTAAGGCTTGTGACTAATATGTCTTGTGATGAGTATGATGATTGTGGAGTAAATCTTGATAGTAGGGCTTGAAGTCATAATGTTGATCACTAGGGCATATAGAGTAAGTCTAATATGATGAGATAGCTTGCATAGAATTGATATATACAATAGATATAGTTGTGGTGGAAGGCTTTTAACCACATGACCTACCTAGAATCATATGAATGCTAGTATGTAGAATGTGAAAGGTCTTCTCACATAGAATGGTTCTAGATTTATGGGTTAATCACCTAAAATGAATCAAAACATGTTATAATAGAATAGCTTGAAGTTGTGGCATATGATCCATTCATGTATAGCTTGTTAGATAGCATGAGTTAGTAGTTCTCATGGTAGCTTGGGATTGAGGAATTATACTCTCCTACGGTTAGTTTGAATTAGCATTGGTAGAACTGTAAAGCCTCGGAAACTAGTAGACTAAACTAGGTCCTTAAGCTAGGGTTCTAAAGTTTGGTATGAGAGTTAAGGTCGTAGAGAAGACTTTGCCGTACTTAGAATGAGAGGTTTAGGGGTTAATTCAATGGAAAAAGTGTGGGGCATATCATGTATTGAACTAGACGAAGGAAAAACCTTGAGGTCACCTTGAGCCACTCGGCGATGGGCAGTGCCATCGCCCAAGTGACTTGGAGATTAGCCAAAGGAGCCAAGATCGTCTAGTGGGAAGCCTCCCCATGGCATAACTACTGGTTCAATGGGCGATCTAGGTTAGGGCTCGCCAATCCATTTGGCGCATCACCCAATAGACTCCCTCATTGCCAAGTTGGCTGGCTTCTTGTGGTGAGTTACTGGAAATTTAGGCGACCCAAGGGCCCATTAGGCGTGTGTCCTAGTGCCTTTGGCGAGCGAAGGGGTACAAAGGGTGAGGTAAGTCGTAAAGGGTAGTAGGTTTTAAGTTGAATCTTTAAGGGTCCTTAGTTTTTTCCCGAATTTGACCCTACATTACTTTATTCTTTTCCTAGCAAGTATATAAGTTTATTAGACCCAAGTTTTTTTGAATTAAGTCATTCGCCGTAGTATCTAAAGAAAACCCGACTTACTCTCAAATAATTCTCTCTTGAAAACATCCATTGAAGAAAAAGATAGAGCTTCAAGCTTGGGTCAAGAACAAAGTCCATTGTTGAGAGCTTGTGCCAGGGTTTTGATTAAAGGTATGTTTAGCTATTCATCTGTGGGTTCTTCCACCCATAGAGTCCCTCTAGAATTCACCAAATTTGTGAAGAAAAACCCAAATCTAAGGTTGGATTTCTTCCAATTAGTGAGTATAGTTGGGTATGACTCTAATTAGTTGGATAATATGTATTCATGGTTAATTTAGTGTTGATTCATATTATTATGAAGATTTATGTGAATTCCATGGTTAACCCTAGAAATCAAAGTATGTGTGTTTATGCCTTCTGATGAGAAATTGATGATTCTTGATAGATCTTCTAGAATTGTTATCATGTATAGAACTTATTCAAGAATGGGAATATGAAATCAGGAATTGAACTAGACTAATGTATGTTTGATAGACCATGAATTGTAATGATTGAATTCGGACTTTGTGATAAATTATGCTTAGAATTGCCTATGATTAAGGCTTGTGACTAATATGTCTTGTAATCTAGTCTAGTATGATGATTGTGGAATAAAGCTTGATAGTAGGGGTTGAAGTAATAGTCTTGATCACTAGGGCTTATATAGTAAGTCTAATATGATGAGATAACTTGCATAGAATTGATATATACAATAGATAGAGTTGTGGTGGAAGGCTTTTACCCCCATGACTTACCTAGAACTATATGAATGCTACTATGTAGAATGTGAGAGGTCTTCTCACATAGAATGGTTCTAGCTTAATGGGTTAATCACCTAAAATGATTCAAAACATGTTAGAATAGTATAGCTTTAAGTTATGGCATATGATCCCTTCATGTATAGCTTGTTGGATAGCATGAGTTAGTAGTTCTCATGGCAACTTTGGATTGAGGAATTATACTCTCCTAAGGTTAGCTTGGATTAGTATTGAGAATGTCACTCTTGCGGAGTTTAGGTCTTCTATGCAATTGTTGGCTCAAGCCTTGACGGTGCAAGCCAATAGAGAGGTGGTGGCTCCGGTAAACCCAAAAAGGGGGATGGCTGCTTTTAGAGTGAGGGAGCTTTTGAGGATGAATCCTCTGGAGTTTAGTGGCTCCAAGGTAGAAAAGGATCCGAATGGGTTCATACAATAGGTTTATAAGGTGTTAGCTATCATGGGGTGACTTCTATATAGAAAGCGGAGCTAGCTACTTATCAATTGAAGGATGTTGCCCAAATATGGTATGATCAATGGAAAGATGCTAGGCCGGTTGGGGCGGGTCCTATAGAGTGGGAAGCATTTAATTCGGCTTTTCTAGATAGGTTCTTTCCCAGGGAGTTGAGGGAGGCTAAGTTGGAAGAGTTCATCAATCTTAAGCAAAGTAACATGAGTGTCAATGAGTATGCATTGAAGTTTACTCTTTTGTCTAAGTATGCTCCATCTTTGGTACCAAATCCAAGGGATTTGATGAATAGGTTTTTGATGGGGGTGTCCGATATGGTGGAAGAAGAATGTCATATGGCAATGCTCGTTGATGATATGGATATTTCATGCCTCATGGTGTTTTCTCAACAAATAGAAGAGTCAAAACTCAAGAAGGTGAAAGCTACGAAGAAAAAAAGGTCTAGGATTGATGGTGATAAGTCCTTCCATGATGGGTCCGATGGACATGGTCGTTCTAGGAATCGAAAAAAGTTTTCCGAACAAAGATTTTCTAATGCTCCTAAGCATAAGGATGAGAGGGTGTCTACTCCTAGGCCACAAGGGAAATGTAATGAGTCACTATGGCCCATTTGTGGTAGGTGTGGTAAGAGGCAAGAGGGTTGGTATTTAGTTGGTGGAGAAGGTTGCTATAGTTGTGGCAAGAGTGGCCACATGAAGAAAGATTGCCCAAAAGGGAAGGCTACAAGAAGAGAGGGTAAGCAGGTTGCCACTAGCAGTGAGGATGTGGAGCCTCAAAAGAAGAATAAGTTTTATGCTCTCCAATCGAGGGAAGTTCATGAGTGATCTCTTCATGTCCCTTCTGGTATGTGTTTTATGCTTTAGTAGATTTCCGGATTTCTTGTCTTCTGTGACTTCTTTTGTTGTACTTGCAGTTGTCATTAGCATGAATGATGTTTAGAACAACTTGAGTAGGCTTACTCCCAAAGGGGGGGGGGGGGGGAGATAATGTGCCTATCTATAAAGGGTCATTATGTGATTAAGTGTTGCCATGGTTTTCTTATATGCATGTTCATGAAAATGCTTAGGTCTTGTTAGAAATGACTTATATTCATTGTTTTCCTCATGTTGTAGTGCATTGAGTAGAGTTGCATATAAATTTCATGAGATGATTATCTGAGCATGCCTTAGTTTTGGAGTTGAAAGATTCCTCCTTGACATAATGACTTTTGTGAGTAAATTGCATTTAGGCTCCATGAATGTATGTTGAGCATGTTTTAGATAGGAGATGTTAATTCCTCCTTGAAAATGAATAGATATGGAATTTCATGCATGTTGGGTTGTTAGATGTAGTTCCTACTCCCTTGTTTTGCATTGATTATGTTTAGATTGGAGTTGAAGTTTTCCTTCTTGGTTGTGTGCATTTAGATGTATTGCATATATGATAGGCTGCTAGTCTAGAGTCATTTCTTTTATGAAGTGTTTAGAATCGTCATTCGAGGACTAATGTTCCCAAGGGGGAGATATTGTAAAACCCCGAAAACTAGTAGACTAAACTACGACCTTAAGCTAGGGTTCTAAAGTTTGGTATGAGAGCTAAGGTCGTAGAGAATAAGAGGTTTAGGGGTTAAGTCAATGGAAAAGGAGTGGGGCATATCATGCATTGAACTATACGAAGTAAAAACCTTGAGGTCGCCTTGAGCCACTTGGCGATAGGCAGTGCTATCGCCCAACTGACTTGGCAAATAGCCAAAGGAGGCAAGTTTGCCTAGTGGGCAGCCTCCCCATGGCCTAGATACTGGTTCATTAGGCGAGCTAGGTCGGGGATCGCCAACCAGTTTGGCGCATCGCCAAAGGACTCCCCCATCTCCAAGTTGACTGGCTTCTTGGGGTGAGTTACTGGAAATTTAGGTGAGCCAAGGGCCCATTAGGCATGTTTCCAAGTGCCCTTGGCGAGCCAAGGGGTGCAAAGGGCGAGGTAAGTCGTAATGGGTAGTAAGTTTTAAGTTTAAACTTTAAGGGTCCTTAGTTCTTTTCCCTAATTTGACCCTACATTACTTTATTATTTTTTCCTAGCACGTATTTAAGCTGATTAGACCCAAGTGTTCTTGAATTAAGTCATTCTCCCTAGAATCCAAAGAAAACCAAACTTCCTCTCAAATATTTCTCTATCTAGAAAACCTCCATTGTAGAAGAAGATATAGCTTGAAGCTTGGGTCAAGAATAAAGTCCATTGTTGAGAACTGGTGCTAGGGCTTTGATTAAAGGTATGTTTAGCGTTTCATCTATGGGTTCTTCCACCCATAGAGTCCCCTAGAATTCCCCAAATTTGTTAAGAAAAACCTCAATCTAAGGTAGTGTTTCTTCCAATGAGTGGGTATAGTTGGGTATGACTCCAATTAGTTGGATAATACTTATTCATGGTTAATTTAGTGTTGATTCATGATATTATGAAGAATTTATGTGAATTCCATGGTTAACCCCAGAAATCAAGTATGTGGGTTTATGCCTTGTGATGAGAAATTGATGATTCTTGATAGATCTTCTATAATTGCTATCATGTATAGAAGTTATTCAAGAATGGGAATATGAAATCATGAATTGAACTAGACTTATTAATGTATTATAGACCATGAATTGTAATGATTGAATTTGGGACTTTATGATGAATTATGCTTATAATTGCCTATTATTAAGTCTTGTCACTAATATGTCTTCTGATCTAGTCTAGTATGATGATTGTGGAGTAAATCTTGATAGTAGGGCTTGAAGTCATAATGTTTATCACTAGGGCTTATAGAGTAAGTCTAATATGATGAGATTGCTTGCATAGAATTGATATATAAAATAGATAGAGTTGTGATGGAAGGCTTTTACCCACATGACCTACCTAGAACTATATGAATTCTAGTATGTAGAATGTGAAAGGTCTTCTCACATAGAATGGTTATAGATTGATGGGTTAATCACCTAAAATGAATCAAGCATGTTCGAATAGAATAGCTTGAAGTTGTGGCATATGATCCCTTCATGTATAGCTTGTTGGATAGCATGAGTTAGTAGTTCTCATGGTACCTTGGGATTGAGGAATTATACTCTCCTAAGGTTAGCTTGAATTAGCGTTGGTAGGATGTTGTTCATGGTAGCTTGCATTAGTATAGGCATGATATCCTAGGATTGAGGATCTATACTTCCCTAAGGGTCGCTTAGACTAGCATTGTTAGAATGCCTCAATGGTAGCATGGCCTGGTTAGGCCAAGACAACTGCATGGTAGCTTAGGATAGAGGATTTATACTCTCCTAAGGATAGCTTGGGATTGAGACACCATACTCTCCTAAGAGTAGCCTACGGTTGAGGATTCATACTCAACTAAGGGTATCATGCATTATATTAAATGTTTGCATGGTAGATAGGTTGTGGTACTTGTACTCTTCCTTGTATAGCTTGGTGTGCATGATAGTGTGTCTTACCGTGGTAGTTAGGTGTACCTTAGTAGGGTGTTATTCTTGTTAGTCTATAATGATAAATAGTAAGCATTGAGTAAGATACCCTAAAGAAGTACTTAGTGTGAATGGTAGTATGTGATGCCATGCATACATAACACAAGTATGACTTGAAGCTAGTTATGAAGTGTCCTCTTATGTGATCAATGCTTAGTTTGGATTGTTTCTATAGTTACCTTCCATGATATGATTGACTTAAGTTGACGGTTCCTTGTCTATCTGAAGTAGGTCAATAGTGACCCCTATGATTAGTGAGCTTGAATAGAGTGATGTCAAGTTATGCTTAGTGTGAGTGGTATTATGGGATGCCATTCATGCATTGCACAAGTGTGCCTTGAGGTTGCTTAGGAGTATAGTGCTCTTATGACATGAAAACCTAGGTCTTGACTATGAATGTGGACTATTCCCAAGAATGACCAAAAAAAGGTACTTAGCTTGGATGGTATTATGGGATTCTATTCTTGCCTTGCACATGCAGACTTTAAGGTGACTTGTGAAGTAGTTCTGTTGTAATATGAAGACTAAAGGTTGAAGTATGTAAATATGAAAGTCTAAGTTAAAACTATGACATGAACATGATTTATCTCCTATGCTCTTTAACTATGTCTTATGATTGACTTGTGATTCTATGATGCTTATGCTGGAGATTACGCTATGAATATGTTGTTATCTCTTATGCTTATGTCTTATGTTGACTAACCATTTTTACATGCTCTTATGATGTTGTGCTAGCTTTCATACTTGGTACATTTTGTACTAACGCATTTTGCCTACATTCTAATCAAATGTAAGGTTTCGGAGATTGAGTTCCTTTGAAGGCTAGGTTTCTAAGGAGCAAGAAGAGTTGAAGAATTGGTGAGTCCTCATAGCTTCGAGGACAAACCCATTATGTTCCATTTATGTCATTGCTTTATGTTTTAGACATTGTATGGGATGCGTCCCAAGTCATTTATTAAAGAGTTTTAATAGATGGTTCGAGACAAAAGTTATAGTAAAGACTTTCGTTTGCTTATGGAAATTGTTTCCATTGTATGGTTTTAAAGAAGTTTTAGTTTTTCCATAATTTTCTATTATCCTATGTTGTGATTATGCTAAGGACTTGTATGAGACCCCTCGGGGTCAAGTACGCCGTGTTACACCTAGGGTATACCCTTGGGTCATGACAAACTTGGTAATCACAACACAAGGTTTAAAATTATTGTAGGAGTGTCTCAAATCATGTCTAGTAGAGTCTTGTTCATAAAAGTGAAGCGCGCCACATTTATGAATAGGAGGCTATTGGATGTTTAGGAAATCTCATTTATTCATTCTCTTAGTCGTGCTATAGAGTTTGGCTTTATTAGGCCCTTCTTCTAATCTGTGCCCTTTGGTTTTTTAGGGTATGGCTAATACAAGGGCAGATGCTAGGAGGGATGATGAAGGTGATGAGGAGCAAAAGGTTCCTCTTCAAGTTCCGAACCAAGCTCCCCCTCAAGCTCAAAATGACCCTCCAATTGAAAATGTCCCTCTTGCGGAGTTTAGGGCTTCTATGCAATTGTTGGCTCAAGCCTTAATGGCGCAAGCCAATAGAGAGGTGGTGGCTCCGGCAAACCCAATAAGGGGGATGGCTGCTTCTATAGTGAGGGAGTTTTTGAGGATGAATCCACTGGAGTTTAGTAGCTCCATAGTGGAAGAGGATCCGAATGAGTTCATAGAAGCGATTATAAGGTGTTAGCTATCATGAGGGTGACTTCTATAGAGAAAGTGGAGCTAGTCGCTTATCAATTGAAGGATGTTACCAAAATATGGTATGATCAATGGAAATATGCTAGGCCGGTAAGAGCGGGTCCTGTAGAGTGGGAAGCATTTAAGTCGGCTTTTCTAGATAGGTTGTTTCCTCGAGAGTTGAGGGAGGCTAAGTTGGAAGAGTTCATCAATCTTAAGCAAGGTAACATGAGTGTGAATGAGTATGCCTTGAAGTTTACTCTTTTGTCTAAGTATGCTCCATCTTTGGTAGCAAATCCAAGGGATTTGATGTATAAGTTTATGATGGGGGTGCCCGATATGGTAGCAAACCCTTGATGATATGGATATTTCATGCCTCATGGTGTTTGCCCTACAAATAGAAGAGTCAAAACTCATGAAGGAGAAAGCTAGGGAGAAAAAGAGGTCTAGGATGGATGGTGATAAGTCCTTCCATGATGGGTCTGATGGACATGATCATTCTAGGAATCGACAAAAGTTTTTCGGACAAAGTTTTTCTAATGCTCCTAAGCATAAGGATGAGAAGGTGTCTACTCCTAGGACATAAGGGAAAAGTAATGATTCCCTATGGCCCACTTGTGCTATGTGTGGTAAGAAGAATGAGGGTTGGTGTTTAGCCGGTAGAAAGGTTGCTATAGTTGTGGCAAGAGTGGCCATATGAAGAAAGATTTCCCAAAAGAAAAGGCTACAAGAAGAGAGGGTAAGAAGGTCGCCACTAGTAGTGAGGATGTGGAGCCTCAAGATAAGAATAGGTTTTGTGCTCTCCAATCTAGGGAAGATCAAGAGTGATCTCATGTCCCTTATGGTATGTGTTTTATGCTTTAGTAGATTTCTGAATTTCTTGTCTTTTGTGACTTGTTTTGTTGGACTTGAAGTTGTCTTTAGCATGAATGATGTTTAGAAGAGCTTGAGTAGGCTTACTCCTAAGGGGGTGAGATAGTGTGCCTATCTATAAAGGGTCATTATGTGATTAAGTGTTGCCATGGTTTCCTTATATGCATGTTCATGAAAATTCTTAGGTCTTGTTAGAAAAGACTTATATTCATTGTTTTCCTCATGTTGTAGTGCATTGAGTAGAGTTGCATATAAATTTCATGAGATGATTATATGAGCATGCCTTAGTTTTGGAGTTGAAAGATTCCTCCTTGACATAATGACTTTTGTGAGTAAATTGCATTTAGGCTCCATGAATGTATTTGAGCATGTTTTAGATAGGAGATGTTAATTCCTCCTTGAAAATGAATAGATATGGAATTTCATGCATGTTGAGTTGTTAGATGTAGTTCCTACTCCCTTGTTTTGCATTGATTATGTTTAGATTGGAGTTGAAGTTTTCCTCCTTGGTTGTGTGCATTTAGATGTATTGCATGCATGATGGGCTGCTAGTCTAGAGTCGTTCCCTTTATGAAATGTTTTGAAACGTCATTCGAGGATGAATGTTCCCAAGGGGGTGATACTGTAAAGCCCCAGAAACTAGTAGAATAAACTAGGGCCTTAATCTAGGGTTCTAAAGTTTGGTATGAGAGTTAAGTTCGTACAGAAGACATTGACGTACTTAGCATGAGAGTTTTAGGGGTCAAGTCAATGGAAAAGTAGTGGGGCATATCATGCACTGAACTATACGAAGGAAAAACCTTGAGGTCGCCTTGAGCCACTTGGCGATGGGCAATGCCATCGCCCAAGTAACTTGGAGATTAGCCAAAGGAGGCAAGATCGCCTAGTGGGCAGCCTCCCCATGGCCTAGCTACTAGTTCATTGGACAAGCTAGGTCAGGGCTCGCCAACCCGTTTGGCGCATCGCCCAAAGGACTCCCCCATCGCCAGTTTGGCTGGCTCCTTGGCGTGAGTTACTAGAAATATAGGCAAGCCAAGGGCCCATTAGGCATGTTGCCTACTGCCCTTGGTGAGCCAAGGGGTGCAAAGGGTGAGGTAAGTCGTAACGGCTAGTAAGTTTTAAGTTGAAACTTTAAGGATCCTTTGTTCTTTTCCCTAATTTGACCCTACATTACTTTATTCTTTTCCTAGCAAGTATATACACTTATTAGACCCTAGTTTTCTTCAATTAAGTCATTCTCCCTAGAATCCAAAGAAAACCCAACTTCCTATCAAATATTTCTCTTTCTAGAAAACTTCCATTGAAGAAAAAGATACAGCTTGAAGCTTAGGTCAAGAACAAAGTCCATTGTTGAGAGCTTGTGCTAGGGATTTGATTAAAGGTATGTTTAGTTTTTCATCTATGGGTTCTTCCACCCATAGTGTCCCTTAGAATTCCCCAAATTTGTCAAGAAGAACCTCAATTTAAGGCACAGTTTCTTCCAATTAGTGGGTATAGTTGGGTATGAATCCAATTAGTTGGATAACACTTATTCATGGTTAATTTAGTGTTGATTCATGATATTATGAAGAAGTTATGTGAATTCCATGGTTGACCCTAGAAATCAAAGTATGTGGGTTTATGCCTTGTGATGAGAAATTTATGATTCTTGATAGATCTTCTAGAATTATTATCATGTATATAACTTATTTAAGAATGGAAATATAAAATCATGAATTGAATTAGACTTATGCATGTATGATAGACCATGAATTGTAATGATTGAATTTGGGACCTTATGATGAATTATGCTTAGAATTGCCTATGATTAAGGCTTGTGACTAATATGTCTTGTGATCTAGTCTAGTATGCTGATTGAGGAGTAAAGCTTGATAGTAGGGCTTGGATTCATAATGTTGATCACTAGGGCTTATATAGTAAGTCTAATATGATGAGATTGCTTGCATAGACTTGATATATAAAATAGATAGAGTTGTAGTGGAATGCTTTTACCCCCATGACATACCTAGAACTATATGAATTCTAGTATGTAGAATGTGAAAGGTCTTCTCACATAGAATTGTTCTAGATTGATGGGTTAATCACCTAAAATGAATCAAAGCATGTTCGAATAGAATAGCTTGAAGTTGTGGCATATGATCCCTTCATGTATAACTTGTTGGATAGCATGAGTTAGTAGTACTCATGGTATCTTGAGATTGAGGAATTATACTCTCCTAAGGTTAGCTTGAATTAGCATTGGTAGGATGCTTTTCATGGTAGCTTGCATTAGTATAGGCATGGTAGCCTAGGATTGAGGATCTATGCTCTCCTAAGGATAGCTTGGACTAGCATTGTTAGAATTCCTCCATAATAGCTTGACTTTGTTAGGCCAAGACCACTTCATGGTAGCTTAGGATAGAGGATTTATACTCTCCTAAGGATATTTTAGGATTGAGACACCATACTCTCCTAAGGGTAGCTTAGGGTTGAGGATTCAAACTCCCCTATGGGTAGCATGCATTATATTGAATGTTTGCATGATAGCTAGGTTGTGGTACTTGTACTCTTCCTTCTATAGCCTGCTGTGCATGATAGTGTGTCTTACCATGGTAGTTAGGTCTAGCCTAGTAGGGTGTTATTCTTGATAGTCTAGAATGATAAATAGTAAGCATTGAGTAAGATAGCCTAAAGAAGTACTTAGCGTGAATGGTAGTATGGGATGCCATGCATACAAGGCACAAGTATGACTTGAAGCTAGTTATGAAGTATCCTCTTATGTGATGAATGCTTAATTTGGATTGTTGCTATAGTTAGCTTACATGCTATAATTGACTTAAGTTGACGGTTTTTTCTTTATATGAAGTCGGTTAATAGTGACCCCTATGATTAGTTAGCATGGATGGAGTGATGTCAAGATATTCTTAGTGTGAGTGGTATTATGGGATGCCATTCATGCATTGCACAAGTATGCCTTGAGGTTGCTTAGGAGTATAGTGCTTTTATGCCATGAAAACCTAGGTCTTGACTATGAATGCGGACTATGCCCAAGAATGACAAAAAAGAGGTACTTAGCTTGGATGGTATTATGGGATGATATTCTTGCCTTGTACATGTATACTTTAAGGTGGCTTGTGAATTAGTTCTATTGTAATATGAAATACTAAAGGTTGAAGTATGTAAATATGAAAGTCTAAGTTAAGATTATGCCATGAACATGATTTATCTCCTATGCACATTAACTATGTCTTATGATTAACTTGTGATGATATGATGCTTATGTTGGAGATTATGCTATGATTATGTTGTTATATCTTATGCTTACGTCTTATGTTGACTAACCATTTTTAGATGCTCTTATGATGTTGTGCTAGCTTTCATACTTGGTACATTTTGTACTAACGCATAGTGCCTGCATTCTAATCAAATGTAGGGTTTCGGAGATTGAGTTCCTTTGAAGGCTAGGTTCCTAAGGAGCAAAAAGAGTTGAAAAATTGGTGAGTCCTCATAGCTTCGAGGACAAACCCATTATGTTCCCTTTATGTCATTTCTTTATGTTTTAGACATTGTATGGGTTACGTCCTAAGTCTTTTATTCAAGAGTTTTAATAGATGGTTCGAGACAAAAGTAATAGTAAACACTTCCGTTTGCTTATGAAAATGTTTTCGATTGTGTGGTTTTAAAGAAGTTTTAAATTTTCCATACTTTTTTATTATCTTATGTTATGATTATGTGAAGGGCTTTTATGAGACCCTTTCGGGGTCAAGTACACCGTGTTACACCTAGGGTATACCCTTGGGTCATGACATAACCTCTTCATATGAATGACTTTTGTTAACTCCCAACACTTCTAAGGGAATAATGGATGCCGGATCTCCAATACACTTCTTGAGCATGGAGACATGAAATAATGGGTGCACTGGAGCCAACTCATTTGGCAAATCTAACTCATAGGCAACTTTCCCAACACGTTTCAAAATTTGGTATGGCCTACATACCTGGGACTAAGTTTCCCTTTCTTGCCAAACCTCATCACACCCTTCATGGGTGAGATTTTTTAGATAGACCCAATCATTAACCTCAAATTCTAAGTCCCTCTTTCTCATATCGGCAAAAGAATTTTGACGACTTTTAGCCATTCTCAACCTTTCTCTAATAACCCGAACATTCTCAATAGATTTATAAACTAGTTCAGAACCTATCAAAGCAACTTCACCCACCTAAAACTAACCAACAGGAGACCTACATCTCCTACAATACAAGGCTTCAAAGGGAGCCATACTGATACTTGAGTGATAGTTGTTATTGTAGGCAAACTCTACTAATGGCAAGTGGTCATCCCAATTACCCTTGAAGTCTATTACACATGCCCTTAACATATCTTCCAATGTTTGGATGGTATGCTCCGCTTGCCCATCGATTTGGTGATGAAAAGTCGTGCTAAGATTAACCTTAGTGCCAAGACCTTTTTGGAATGACTTCCAAAAGTGAGAAGTAAATTAGGTACACCGATCGGAAATAATGGATAAAGGAATCCCATGCAACTTCACCATTTCTCTTATGTATAACTAATCATAGTCATCCGCTGAAAAATAAACCTTGACGGGAATAAAGTGAGATAATTTTGTCATCCGATCTATAATGACCCCTATAGAATCATGTTGTTTCCGGGTGCAGGGCAAACCGACAATAAAGTCCATGTTTACATCTTCCCACTTCCAAGTGGAAATACCTATATCTTGGGATAAGCCTCCCGGCCTTTGATGCTTAACCTTAACTTTTTGACAATTCAGACACTTGGCCATAAATCCCGCAATATCCTTCTTATCCCATTCCATCAATAGATTTCTCGTAGATCACAGTACATCTTGTTGGCTCTCGGGTGAATAGAATACCGAGAACTATGGGCTTCATCTAAAATTTGTTTCCTCAAACCATCAACATCTGGAACACATAAACGACCTTGATACCTAAGCACCCCATCTCCCCCTTGGGAGAAAGCCTCTACAAACTTCTTAAGTACCGCCTCTTTCAATTCAACTAATATAGGATCAAGACCTTGCTTAGACTTCACATCCATCACAAAGGATGATTTGGAACCATTATGGACCATGACACCACCCTTGGTGGAATTCAGTAGTTGAACACCTAGTCGGGCCAACCTATGAACATCACCAACCAACTCCTTCTTTTAATCTTCTACATGAGCAACACTACCCATCGATAACCTGCTAAGAGCATCCGCTACCACATTAGCTTTACCGGGGTGATAAAGGACACTCATGTCATAATCCTTCAAGAGTTCTAAACACCTTATTTGTCGAAGATTCAAGTCCTTTTGACTAAACACATATTGTAAGCTTTTGTGATGGGTGAAAAAAGCTACATGGACCCCATACGAATAATGGCTCCATATTTTTAAGGCAAACAAAACCTCCACCAACTCAAGGTCATGTGCAGGATAATTCTTCTCATAGACTTTAAGTTGCCTTGAAGCATGTGCTTATGGTGACCAACAACACTAACCTACGGTATGAGTGTCTACGATCATCGATAGTATAGTAACCCAACTAAAAGTTGGGGTCGTGTCCCAAGGGAGTGGTTTTGAGAATTGATAGAAAAATAAAATTTAGCTCTAACTAGTCATAGCTAAAGATATTAACGAGCAAAAACATGGTAAATAAAAGGGGGTCACACGAAAGTGTCAAATATCAATTCGGGGGTTTCGTCACATGTAGTCAAAATTAGCAAAAATTAACAATAAAATCAAGTATGGGGAAATGTTCTTGGGGTGTGACCGCAATACAAGTTGAGATAAATAGTTGGGTACAAGCATTTGAAAGGAAATTTGTAAGATAATAGTGACTAGGCTAAGCTTTAAATGGAAATAAGTTCCCTCTCGGGCAACTTACCCCGTTCCAAATACGTTCCTCTCGGACACCCATTTGCTGCATGAAGACCAGCCTACGCCTTACCCCACTCACTCTCTCGAGCTGAGCATTAGGATATGGGTCTAGGGCTCACCCTCTCAGGCTGAACCTTATGTTGACCCACTCCTTAGGCCATCAGTCTAGTGGTCTTGGTGCCGCGACCTCCTTCTCGGGCAAGCTGAAAACACATGGATGGCTTTGTATTTGCAACTACAAACCCTTTAGATTAAACCACAACCACTAGATGAAATCACCATTAAACTACATCTAACCTATCAGCAAGCAAGACCCAACAATAATATCAACACATATTTGCTAAATCACACCCCAAGAATGAGGGTTTTTAGCCACATATCAAGAAATAACAAAATACACCTAAAATGATAGTAAAATCAAATGGGTATAAGAAATTAAACCTTGATTTAAGCAAAGGAAGAAGAATGGAGAAGACCCACTTCCAACTTGGGGAAAATGAAATACTTCTTAGTTCAAGTCTCCCAAAAACCCTCTCCAAACATGAGAGAAAAATATCCAAAAAGTACTATTCTATTATGGAAATTAAAATAAAAGTTCGACTCCCTAAAATTAATAATAAGTTCAGTATTTATAGACTTTAGAAAATAGCGCAGGCGGATCTTTCGGTGAAGTTAGTTGATATCGCCTAATGACTTTGGTGATTTGCCCTTCGTCTGTCTCATCACCGTTTCATGCTTGCCTTCCGCATCTTCACGTTCTGGACCATTGGGCGGTATAGTACTATTTTGCGGAACTATTCGGCGAAGCGCCGACTGCTCCTTTCATCGCCGTTTTCATCCTCCTCCTTCGGGGCTTCGCGTACTCGAACAAATGGCGGAGTAAATCCCTTCGGCCAATCGCCAAGTGTGCTTTGCGATGCTCGGGCCTCACCTTCGTCATTCTTTTCAGCTTTTTTATTCCTTTTTGCGCCTAAGTTTCCATGCTTTCAGTAAAACTTCAAATACCTGAAACTTAAGAGTTTTCATAAGATATTTAGTCAAAATAAGCATTCGAGGACACTATTCTTATCAAAATAAAGCCCTAAATGAGTCCAATTTGTAGACTCATCAACACCCCCAACGTAAACTTTTGCTTGTCCTCAAGCAAACTCAAGTTCAGCCGTTCAAAAAGGATGTCTCAAATAGTGCTACACAAGACTCAATCATGAACATACACAACAAGATTCAAATTACATATGCAAAGATCAACTTTGTACTCAAGATTCAAGTTGTGACACACCATTACCAGAGATTCTCATGCTCGCAATACTTGCTACTTGTACAAGTTCAAGCTCGACAAAAAGTACCTAAATGCCATCACATGAAGAATAATTCCATATTCACACACATAGGTTAATCAATTCAAGATCAGGAATCAGATGCAACGCTCACACTCAAAAAGAGGAACACAATGCATGTCTTCACCCATAGGTTTGCCCTTATTTTCCAATCGACTTTTGATTCGGCATGCTCAAGATCAAAAATGTCTTTCTAAGGCTTGTAATGGGGATGCATGCAAAGGTATGGTCATTTAAGCTCAATGGCTCCTTCCTCGTGGGATGTGGTATTCTCAAGTCATTCCCTTTTCCTCCTTTATCAATTCTTTTTCTAATGCTTCTAAGTCACCTATTTATTCACCTTCATGGATTGCTTGGAAACCCGATTTCCTTCGTACCTTATTCCATAATTTATTTTTTATTTTATTTTTGCATTGAAGGGGTTTCCACTTATGCAATCTCATAGGTTAGGAGAGACTTTTTCTTGCACTTCTTGACTTCTCCTTTTCCTTTTTACCACACCTCCAACTTAGGTTTTTGGCCTAAGTTGGCTATTCACTAAATCACAAATTAAGAGGATTGTAGGTAGTGGGTCAAGTAAGGTCTAGGGTTCATCAAGGTTCTTCCAAAGAAAGGTAATGCTCAAAGGGTGTTCAAAAGATTTTCACACACTCACGGGTAGGCCACAAAAGAGGTATATGTCAAATTTGGCTCACACTCTTTAAAGTTTCCTAAGATCATTTAAAGAGGACACCTTTCTAAATCAATCAGACTAACAGGGCAAATTCTAGGTTTATTCATGCATGGTTCAAAGCAAGCTAATCACACAAGGCATCGACACTTAAGTCAAACAAGACTACACACATTCGCTAGTGTGCAACGGTCATTACAAGAGAATCAATTCGATAAATGGCTAATCACAACGAGATGCAACGAGTTCACATATTGTCTATGTAACTTCATTTGACCTCGTCATAGCCATAAATTCATGTTCATTCAATTGAGAGCACTATTCAAGTCATCGGTATTGATCGAAACTGAGACTTAATTTATTGCAAAAGAACAACCACTTTTAACTCACGAGGGGTGGCAAAAATGTGCGAAAAATTCAAAAATTTTTGGAAGGGTCAAAATAATTTTTCAATTAAAAGTAAACGAAGACACGAACTCAAACATCCAGAGAAAAGCAGTAACTAACACAATTATAAACAGACAACCCAAATGTACACCAAAACACAAATTATAAACAACACACAAAATTGTGGGCCTCACCCCACCACAAATAAAAAACAATTTGTCCTCAAATGCACGTAATACGGAATCCAAACTAGAAAATATAATAAGACAGAACGGGAGGTAAAGAGGTTATCCGGGCCAATAGATCGCTTCATCTGTCTGGGCATCAATACCCGAAGTATTATTTTCCTCGGCCTTGGCCTCTGCAGCAAGATTCGCTGCAATCATCTAATCTATCTCCTGAGCTACTCCGAAGGACCGTATTGCATTGACAAAACTTCGAGCCCATAAAGGCACAATAGGGTCGATGGGAATTCATCTCTTTGCTCTAGCTTCATTGGTATATTTCCTTTGTATGGCTAACTCTGCTTTCTTTTCTTCTCTCTTGAACTCTCGTGCTCTTATGTGCTTGGGTGGATCAATTCTCCCTACGACTTTTGATCTGGCCATCACTGCAAAGACTCCGAGGATAAGTTAGATAGCACTTCAAACAGGAGAGAAAGGGTGTTTCTGGGTGTGGTATCGCTTTGCCAAGCTAGTTGGTGAAGTACTTATCCTGTTAGGCCAATAGTTGAAAGTGATGTACAACTGATACAAGGGCGTAGACAAAGGGCGAGCAAGGGATCTTTCGATGAGTCGCCGAATACATTTTCCAAATTAAACTGACCATCGAAAATCACAGATTGATTAATAAATAAAGTATTCAGTTAAAGGCGGAATGAGGACATTTGGTGAACCGCTGAGCAGTTTGGCAAATTTTGTTCATCTCGTCGATCAGCTCAACGTGTCTAGTTTCAACCCATCCTTTCAAATTTCACCCTGAAACCCCAGATAGTGCAACTTATGCTTATATAACTCGATTTCAACGAAAACCCAATGAAACTTCTATTCTCACCGCTTAACAGTTCACTTCAAAGCAAAGTTAAGTGGTAGTCCCTCAAATCATGTAGAAAATATCAAGGCTTAATAGATAATACATACAATCCTAGTGACTCAGAGACTCAACAGAGATTTTCTACTGTTAGTGATTATGCAAATGAGTAAAAAGTCTGATCAAATAACTGAAGAGTTTGATTACCAACCTTTGATGTCGAATTAGATAGTACTGGATTGCTAGGCAGCAATGTGATCCTAATCTGAGCACAATTTGACACGTAAAATACTCTAAAGGTGCGAGAAATATAACTGCTAAAGTGTGTGTGAGTTTGTGAAAGGGACAAAGTGAATGAAATGGAACTTTTAAACCTGTGGCTTGTGACCATCCAGTTTCTGCTCGTTCGGCGATGTCAGTCGATCTCGCTCAATCACTCAGAGAAATGCCGAATATTTAATGTCCTCACCGAATATAATAGAGTTTTCAGTTCAGGCGAGCAATGCATTGGTGGTCTTTATCGAGATCGCCAATTGGATTGGCGATGCGCTGAAAAAATTCATACTCCGCCGAGTTTTACAGACTCAACTTTTAAGATGTATTACATCAAATGGTGGGAATGATTTGGTGCGTCGAAATCATCGGCGATCCGCCAAACTGAATTGTTGCTCGCCTCCATACATCTTTTCAAGCACTTTTCTTACTCAATATGTACAAACGTCACACTATTATTTTATCAAGATAACAAAAAAAATGAGTAAATGGTTTTGGGTAGCCTCCCAAACAGTGCCTTCGTTAACGTCGCGACACGACGCAAATTAACCTATAGACCTCACACTTTGGGTTAGCCATAGTGTCACTAGGCAAACCCCCTTGTTGTCTCGGATTGAGATAAGACGAGAAATGATCCATTTGGGTCTCTAATTGTTTGATTGAAACTAAATGAGAGGTTACAGTCTGGCTGTGGGTAGACACGTCTTCTTTCATACCTTTTAGCTTTTTGTCTGACCCTTCAACTTTGTTTAGGATACACGAGAGCATATCTTCAGACCTACCACCTTCCGAATTCTTGGGCTTCTGACGCTCGTGGGGAGGTACAGATTTATCCTTCTCCCCATCCTTCGAATTTGGATTACGGTCCCTCTATCCATGATCTCGATCCTTCCAGCCTTCGTCTCTAACCTATCCTTGATTACCACCCTTCCTTGGGTAGTTTGAATGGTAGCCCCCTCCTTGGTTAGCTAGGAAATTTACTTCCTCGTCATACATGGCTTTAAACCTCATCTTCTCAGGATTCGTACCCCCGACTCCCACAGCATAGACACCATGGGCACCAGCCCCCATGAAATTTTTTGATAAAATGTCAAGCTGCGTCATGATCTTGGCCATGTTTTGGTCTCTCTCATTATCTTTTTCAACCTACTCCTTGGATAGCTGATATGTGACCGGTGAGACCTGGTCTTCGCGAGTGTACCACGCCCTGTTGATGGTTGTCATCCCATTGAGAAGTTGACCTGCTACTGCGTATGGTTGATGCATTAAGCCTACGGGCGAGAGTTGGTCAGCTACACCTTTGTTCACCGAGTCTAGACTCCGGTAAAGTATTGAAGGAGCACATTATCAGGTAGACCATGGGTCAGGAATTGTAGCACTAATTACTTAAACCAGAGCCAAGTTTCGTGAAGTGGCTCTCCATTCAAACGCTTGAAGCTTTGGATGCTTTCTCAAATAGTCATCATCTTCGAAGGAGGGAAAAATTGCACATTAAATGCGGTGACCAGCTCCTGCCATGAAGTGATTGAATTTCGTGGTAATTCAGCTAGCCACTTGCAAGCTTCCCCCATCAATGAGAAAGGGAATAGTCTTAATCGAACTAATTCCTGTAAGATGTTCTTGAACGAGAAAGGTCCACACACATCCACGAAGTTTCGAAGATGATCATGTGGGTCCTCATGAGCCAATCCACTGAAAAGTCCTTTTAGTTGCAAAAGTTGCAACATGGTGCTTGTTATGTGGAACACCGCATTTTCTTCTGTTGGAGGTAGACGGATGGCTCCGACACTTCCCATGAGATGTGGATCATTGATGTTGGGCTCTTGGACATCGTCGAGGTTACCAATGTCGTCCTGATGGCTCACTTGGCTCCCATTACTACCGTTAACACTCATGCTTTCTGAAATGTTTACACAATTAACAAAACAAAACTAAAAATTAAATTAGTGAACTACAACTAAGAAGAACAAAAATTCTACTAATCTAAAAATTCTCAAATAACACCACTCCCCGGCAGCGGCGCCATTTTGATGCTTATCATGACCAACGACACTAACCTACTGTGAGACCCTGTGATTCTTTTGCATAGTATGTGTATCATTGCATGAGTGTATGAGGTTTATATGACTTGGTGTATCATGTTAGAAGAATAAGTTTGCATAAGGGTGGTTAAAAATGAAAGAATTAAACTAACGTTATGGGTCAAGGATGCCATTAAACAAGTTCGAGTTAAAGAATGTATTTTCTAACACCCCGCCCGTTCGGAAGTTTTAAGTTAACCAATAGCTTTAGGGTAGGATAAAGAGTGTCTTATATGCTAATAATGATGTTTCATAAGGTGATATAGTCGCCCAATGATCGTCAGTTAAGTTTTTAAGTCAAGCAAGTTGGGAAATAAAAGTTGACAAAGGTTAGACTAAGTTTCTTTAATAAACCTTCTGAAATTTGGGTTAAATGTATCAGAGCTTTTCTCTCAATATATAAAGCTTTAGAGGAACCCCAATATATGCAATCGAAGGTCTACGAGTCTACTTTCCAACGCATTATACCATTTGTCCATATGACTTCAGAATTGAGAGATATTCAGATTTTAGTGATACTGCACAATCAGGCACGTGAAGGTGGGTCCCTCGCCCCTATGTCGGTTTAGCTCTATAAGATTTGGTTTCCCTTCGTTCTAACTCATTTTTTTCGACCAAAATAAGAAGAAAACAGTCCTAAATCCTCTCCAAAGATTCCCCTATCATACAAGCAAAGATTTACACGATTTCAATGTGGTTTCACCATCGGAACGTTCATAGAGATTGTGTTTCTTCTTTCCTCCTCGTTGGTTGTGATTTGAGGGATTCTTCGTGGTGAAGGAGTCTCACTTTATTTAGTGATTCATAACTATGCTATATAAGCAAGAACACGAATAGACGGCTGGAAAAATCGTATTTTGATAGTTATGTGATGTTGGGCTGTTTTTGAAGTATTTTTTGATGTTGTTGTTGCTGGAATTCTTGGAAATGATTTGGTTGTGTGTGGTTTTTGTTGATATGAGTTCGGAAGAGAAGAAGAAGTATAGATGGGTAATTAATTATAAGATAAATAAGTGTAATGTTGGTTCTATTATTGCATTGCAATTTTCAAATGACTTCTTCTTGGTTCAATGTCTTGTGTTTGAGGAGACTCTTTGTAATTGAGGAGACATGCTAAAATACTATAAGCTCCATCGATTTTAATATAAGGTTCTGCCCTTTTATTCTCGTATTGCTTATAAAGATAAAGACGTGATTCCAAACAAAATTATTGGACGAACTCACAGGATGGTGATTGGAAGCCGTAAGTTCGAGTAATTATGGTTAAATTGAACAATTATAGGACTGTATTACATATATTTTTCTTGCTTTAATGGTTTGAAGACTCATGGTTTGGATTTGGTTGTGGTTATTTTGTGGTTGGAGAGAAGGGGTGTGGCGATACGCCGAGTTTTTATTATTGTGCACGCATACTCTATTTGGTTGTTGTTGACTATTGTGTAGGCCTCCCCTTGTTAATAGCTGCTGCAAAAATGTATGTTACGTCATTAATTTAGGGTTGTAATTTGGAGAAGAAAAGGTAATGAAGCATACATTTAAAAGGGTCTGGCGAGCTAATTACTCTGCTAGTAAGATCTAAATTGCTACTTTGACCCTGTCGTGTTAATATGCTGCCTGTAATGGTTGTGTGGCACGATTTTCTGTCGATTTCATACTACGACATGATTTTCTATAGATTACATATTGTAAAGAAGGGGTACAATCCATATTGATACAACAAGACTAGAATTGAGGTATGTTAAAGCTAAGCATTGTACTTCCTTTGAGCACGAATTTTGGAATCCTAAATCGTCAAATATTGTTTTACTACTCTATTACTAGAAAGACCTTTTGTGAAAGGCATTGATATTGCAGCTGGTGTATTTTTCTGACTCCATTATGTTGCTATTCCGCTCGTTCGGTTAGATAGGGCATTTGGCATCTTTTTATCATTTTGCTGATTCTCTTAACTAGGTCCATGTGTACGAATTCTTATTCTTCTTTAGGTGTAGTAACTTAAAAAGATTAGGGATGAACAATATGAATTTCAAATTAGTCCTCCTTCCTCGCTAATTTATATTTTTGAAAAACTTTAAAATAAAACGTCGATCTCCAAAACTCTTAAATGTAAATCGTAGGTCTAAACTACTAAAGTACGATTTTTTCTAAAATACTTTCTTTTACAAACTACTAAGGAAACATATGTAGATAGTAAGTGAAGAACTTTAAGCTCTTTATGAACATCCTTAAGTTTAAGTTGCCTTTCTAAATCCAAGTTAAGTGTTCCAGTTTAATCTACAAGTATATAAGTTTCACGAGATATTTACATGTGATACGAAAGTGATTACCAGATTATGAGGACACGAGTACTAGTGAGCCAAGATTGGCAACATGATTCAGGTAACAAATGCATTACGAATCCATGATATTACATGCTATGCATTCTACTTCCGAGCTATAATCGGAAGGTATGGGGCCTATTGCCTATATTTATACGTATGAGACACAAATGGCCACAAGTTGGCGAATATGATCCCGGTTCGCTACCGGAAGGCACCACCATTGCTAGCACTTGGTTGGGTATGACATGCATTTGCATCTATATATATATGTATTCACGACATACGATTATGCGAGCATACCATGCATATTTTATTTATATAAGGTTTGATGTCAGCCATGGCAACTCTGTTTTAGGTTGTATATTTATTCCCCTTTTTACAGTAACTATTTATTATTCTATTTTCTGCCTAACATATCAGTACATTTTTATTCGTACTGACATCCCGTTGCCTGAGGATGCATTTTTGTTTCGTGCGTGCAGGTCAAGGTAGGGATTCTGGTTGACCCCTCTGCTAGGATTCGGGGTTCATCTTTGAGTTGGTAAGCTCCACTTCTTCCTGGAGCTCTAATAGGATGTTACTTTTATTGTACAATATGGATATAATCGAGGCCTTGTCCCGACCAGTGGTTATGTCACTCATAGAGGCTATTGTGGACACAATATTCTGGATTTCTTTCTGCAGCTTCCAGTTTCCAGCCACATAGGCTTGGCATGAATAGATATGTATGTATATGTGTATATCTTCATTGTAGCCTTGTCGGCTAGCTAGTACCTTATTATCTTTTGCTTTTCTACCTTCGTCTATATGACTTACCCATATTCACGTTATGACCTTAAGGGTCCAGTCATAATATTTTAGATGTTATTCTGCCCAACCTTCTAGGCCTATAGTTGAATCTGTTGGTATGTTTCTGTGGCTAACTCAATTGCATAAGGTGTCGATTGCCAGTCACGCCTTCTCTAGTTTGAGGCGTGACAAACTTGGTATCAGAGCAGGTCGTATCCCAGGGAGTCCACAAGTTGTGTCTTGTAGATTCTTGTTTATAGGTGTGTTGTGCACGACACTTAAAATCAAGAGGCTATAGGGCATTTATGACTGGTTACATTTCTTTCAATTTTTAGATCGTGCTATAGAGCTGAGTTATAAGTACGTATGAAATCTAAATCGTGCTTTGTGTTTCACATACGCTCAAGAGGATTTATCGAGGTTCTACGATAGAGATTTTTTGTCATCAAAAATTTGTAGACGTGATAGGGCTAGAGATGTTTGACTTTGTTATTGATGTGGGCATGGATAGGTGAAACCTTATTTTGTCGATGTCGACTACCAAGAGAAGACTGTTAGATTTCAATTCCCAGGGAAGTAGTATGAGAATGGAAGGCTAATGGTGCAATACCAAAAGGCAAGTTTATTTGTAATCTTTAGGCAAGGAAATGTTTGCCAATGGCTATACTTATCATATTTTCCGAGCGAGTTTAAGATATTGATGTTGAGGCCTCGAATCTTCAGTTATTATAGTGGGCAATGAGTTTGTAAGTGTATTTCCAGGTGAGCTTTTTGCTATTTCCCTGGAACAAGCGACAAATTTTTCTATTGATACATTACGAGATGCTTTGCCGATATCAATTTCCCCATTTAGAATTGCACCAGCAAAATTGAATGATATATTAGATAAGAGCTTTAACAGGACTAGTGCATCACCAAGCGGTGCACCAATGTTATTTGTTCGGAAGAAAGATGAATCATTGTAGAAGTGTATAGACTACAAAAAAAAACTGAATAAGGTGACTATAAAGAACAAATATCCACTATAAAGGATTGATGGGTTTTTTCGACCAACTATATGATGTCCGATGCTTCCCAAAGATTGATTTACATTTAGGGTACCACTAGGTACTTGTTCGAGAGAGTAATGTTTCGAAGACAACTTTCAGGATTAGATATGGCCATTTTGAGTTTCTTGTAATGTCTTTCAGATTGGTAAATGACCCAACAATATTTATGAACCTGATGAATAGTATATCCATATCATTCTATACTTGTTCGTGATTGTATTAGTTAATGATATTCTGGTACATTCTCATTCAGAGGCAATTCATAGAGATCATCACTAAGTAGTGCTTCAGTTACCCCAAGGTTAGAGGTTGTAAGCTAAATTCTCAAAGTATGAGTTCTGGTTGTACTTAATGGGTTTTGTTTTGCAGGGGCTATACTGTATTAGATGCTGGTATTCTGGTATACTTACAGAAGACTGTGGTCGTAAAGACTTGGCATAGACCTATGAACCTAGTGGAAGTTCGAATCTTTCTGAGTGTTAGTGAGTATTATATAAGTTTTGTGGAAGGATTTTATTTTTCACTTTCAGCACCCCTAACAAAGTTGACTTAAAAAGAAGTTAAGTTTCAGTGGACAATAGCCTACGAGGGGAGGTTCCAAGAGCTGAGATATAAAATGACTTCAACACTAGTTCTAACCCTACAAGACGGTCAAGAGGGCATTGTAAGGTATTATTATGCTTCAAGAATTAGGCTGGTTTATGTTCTGAAACATTAAAGAAAGGTAATTGCTTATGCTTCATGATAGTTAATGAAGAATGAAAAGAACTACTCGACCTACGATTTAAAGTTGACTGCAATTATTCATTCCTTGAGGATTTTGAGGCATTACTTGAATGTTTGTAATGTTGATATTTATACAGATCCTAAGAGCCCCCAGTATAATTTTAGATTGAAAAAAGGTAATTATACAATAGCGCAGATGGGATGAAATGCTAAAAGTTATTGATGTGGATATCTTATATCATCCAAGGAAAGTAAATTATAGTAGCAAATGCCCTCAGTCATAATTCTATGGGTAGTTTATCACCTTTGGGAACTGAGAACCAGGAGATGGCCTAAGAGCTCCATCAGCTAGCTGGTTTAGGGTTAGATTATAAAACTCCAATGATACTAGAATCACAGTTCAGTAATATCATCTCTATTTGTGGAGGTGAAGGCTTGACAAAGTGAAGATCCTAGCTTAGATCAGCTCAGAGGCAAGGCTTAGCAGCAAAAAAAATTCACCTTTGATAGAGCAGGAGAGAGTCTTTAGATTCAGAGATCAGTTATATGTTTTGAATGCCACATGGCTTCTATTGCAAAATATGGTACATGCGAACCATTCTCGCTTCTCTGTTCACATAGGAACCATGAAAATGTGTCATGGTATTAAAGAGATATATGGTCAATAGGGAGAGGTAGAGCATCAAAATCTTAATTTTCTAACTCAGGAGATAGTTATTCCATTGTGGAAGTGGAAAGAGATAAATGTGAATATTGTCACATGTTTTGCGCATTCGCGAGGGAAGATAAAATTCCATTTGGGTGATTATTCACAGGTTGACAAAATCAGCCCATTTGTATCTAGTCAGGACTACCTTCTGGTGGAATATGTTGGGATGTACATTAGAGAGTTCTTTATACTCAATTATTTCTTAGTAAAGATTACTTCAATAGATGGACACATTTTATAGCACAACACGGAGATCCTTGTTGAAGGGTTTGGGGACTCAAGTTAATCTTAGTACAGATTTTCATCTTCAGATTGATGGCCAAGCCGAACGTATAATCTAAATGCTCAAGGACATGTTATGGGTATGTGTGCTAGATTTTCGTGGAAACTGGTATGATCACGTGTTACTGATTGAGTTTTCTTATAATAACAACTTCCAAGCAAGTATTCAAATAGCTCCTTATAAAGCACTATATGGAAGAAGTGTAGGTCACCAATTTATTAGTTCAAGATCAGGGAAGTAGAGTTGCTAGGTCATGATCTAATCTAACAAGTTATGGAGAAGGTAAAGCTTAGTAGAGATCGGTTGTAGATATCATATAGTAGTCAGAAATCTTATGCAGATGTTTAACTACGAGACTTAGAGTTTGATGTAGAAGATTGGTTTTTCTTCAAAGTATGGACTATGAAGGGTTTCATGCGATTAGTCAAGAAAGGAAAGCTGAGCACAAGGAATGTAGGGTCATATAATATTATTCGGAGAATTGGTAGGGTGGCTTACGAGATTAATTTCCCTTCAGAACTTAAAGTAGTTCATCCGGTGTTCCATGTATCTAGTTTATAGAAGTGCATCGAATATGCCTTGAATTATGCCCGTTGAGGATATTCTTATCTCTACAGACTTGTTTTATGCTAAGGTGTTAGTGGCTATTTTGGTTTGGCAGGTAAGAAAGATTTGGACTAAAGAAGTGGTTTCTGTGAAAATGTTATGGTGGAATAACAACGTTAAGGAAATAACTTGAGAAGCCAAGGAGGAAATTGGGAAGAATTACCCCCAACTATTGACGACTTAAGCTGAGTTGTTTTTCAATAATTGATAATTATTCGTGTACACAAACTTAATTAGATTTTAAATACCAAAAAATACAGTTTATATGGCTTGTCACGAGCTAGATATACGAATCCTTATAAGTGGATTTTCAAAACTTGATTCAAGATTTGCGGACGTAACAAATATAGCCTTGCAAACAGCACAACAACAACAAGGAATACAACCAAGAGATTGTTCAAATCCATTCATGGACGAATGTTCATAAGGATGGGAGAATGTGAGACACTATGGTTCTTTTGCATAGTATGTGTATCATTGCATGAGTGTATGAGGTTTATATGACTTGGTGTATCATGTTAGAAGAATAATTTTGCATAGGGGTGTTAAAAATGAAAGAATTAAACTAACATTATGGGTCAAGGATGCCCTTAAACAAGGTCGAGTTAAAGAATGTCTCTTCTAACACCCCACCCGTTCGGAAGGTTTAAGTTAACCAGTACCTTTAGGGTAAGACAAAGAGTGTCTTATATGCTAATAAGGATGTTTCATAAGGTGATATAGTCGCCCAATGATCGTAAGTTAAGTTTTTAAGTCAAGCAAGTTGGGAAATAAAAGTTGACAAAGGTTAGAGTAAGTTTCTTGGGAAAATACATAAAAACACCCCTGAACTTGGCAGCAAAACTTACTTTAACACTTTAACTTTCCGGATAATTATTTACCCCTCTAATATTATTACAAGTGAATTTAATATCACCCGTATTGCTGACGTGGCAAATTTCAAAAATATCAGCGCGTAAATAAAGAAAAAAAATTAAATGGGGCCCTTTTTTTCCCTTTCCATCCAATACAATTTTTTCCCATTTCTTCTTCTTCTTCTTCTTCCTTGCACACATCACCCCAAACCCAACTCATTTCTTTTTAATTATTTCTTCTTCCTCACAGCCTGCATACCCTCTTCTCTCGTTCCTCTATGCATGCTTTATCTCCTTTTTTCTCCTTCTTCTAAGTAGTTTATATTTATAATAAAAGAGAAAATTTTAAATCAAAATAGCAAATCTTTAAAAAATTTCAACTATGATTTGATTAATAAAGAATTAACAGAGTGTCAGAACCTTAAAAAATAATTAATAATCCAACTTTAAACATTACTTATTCTATACATGGATATGTATTAGGAAGTTAAACAAGAAAATTAACAATAAATCTAAAAAGTTAAGCACACTGATTTTGCAGAAATCTGAAGGCGCCATTGTTGATGTAAGTTGAAGCTTCACTTAGCTAAAAAAATAGATTAATGGAAGTAATAATAAATCATTACAAAGTAATGACAATAGAACGAATCAGTCAGAATTTTAGAAGTTAAGAAATTGACCATAATGAAGACGATGGGTGAATAGTGAATTTTTTTAAAAAAAAATGTAGGGAAATAAAAATAAAGAAAAAGTATTTTTTTTCAATTATCCGACGTGTCATCAATGTGGCATAGAGGTGGCACTTAAGTGGCGGGTGTGCATTTCACCCATAAGTATGAAACTGGTATTGTATGTGTAAGGTGCTATTAAATTCACTTGAAATAAGTTTAGGGGGGTAAATAATTACCCGTAAAAGTAAGGTGCTAAAGTAAGTTTTGCTGCCAAGTTCAAGGGTGTTTTTATGTATTTTCCCTTCTAAATATCATTTCTAACAAAAAAAACATTTTCAAAGGGGTATAGAAATGGGTTAAACCACATCTCATCTTACGTATGTACTCTTGCCTTGAATTATTTCTGCAAGAAATTATTTTCATAGATTAAACTTCACTATAACCCCTCCTTACACAATGATAAATGTTACCCTCATAGTAAGGCGCCATGAAAATTACATTAATTTTACCAAGATTTTCTTATTAAATTTTAAGGTTGGGTTTGGAGAAAAGAGATCCAAGAAAAGAGAAAGAAAATCTACAACAAAGAAACACAAAAGAAATGGACACCACAATCATGACAAGAGCGAGACTGAAAAATTTCTCAATGATGCATGGAACAACCTTATGAACTGGGATGACATATACAACAACAAGGTAACTCATATTAAGGAAACTATTAGATAATAACATTTATACAAAAATTATAGAAATAAAAAATAAAATAGAAATTCGTGACATAACTTTTGTTGCTAAATAAAAATAGTCGCAACTCATCCTATTTAACGAAGGCCATATTCTTAGAATCATGAGCCTTTTTTTTTTTAAGTTGTCCATTGTATTTACAAATGTAAGCCTCTATCTCGGTTGAAACTTTGATAAATTTGACAATATGACTTCCATCCACACATGATGTGTTCCATCCACAAAATGAAGTAGACAAAATAATGCATGGAAATATCAATGAAAAAGAGATTGTTCCAGACATAAATAAATATTCTCATTGTTGAAGAAAATGGTGAATGTTCAAGACAACAAAGAAAAAGTGATTGTTAGCTTGCAAAAAATAAAGGAAGTTGGGTATAAGATTTTCACATTATGAAGATCTCACCCATAACAAACACATTAGAAAAGCTCACTAGATTTCTTTAATTAGAGTACTTGCACATTCATTGTTATTTATTTTTGTTTGTAACTGATAGAACACCAATATTTCTCTTTAATTTCGAAGTCCAATTGAAATTTTGTTTATTAAACAATAGATTAGTTTCATCTTGATATCAAAAATCAATTTAATGCATGGTTTCTATTTAGTTTCATCTTGATATAAAAAATCAGTTTAAACGTATGCATTTCTATTCATGTCTATGTAACCTAGAACTCTTTTTTATTTTTTGCGAAAAGATTTCTTTAATGTTTCTATTAGAAGTACTTATTCTCGTTTCTACTTTAAGAAAAGTAAATCTTATTTTTTTTTTTAAAATAAACATAATTAGGACATCCATTTTTGGCTTAAACAAAAATTTCTATTCATAGACGTAACACCTAAGACTTCGATAAAGGGCTAAAGAGGGGTTCGTACAAGTCACCCATTAGTTTTATGTTTAAGGTCATGTTCAATTAATCATATCTCTGAGAAAATAAATAATTAGGTGGCCCATTACCTATCAAATTAAAGGTATTTGAGTCCTTTTTCAAATTCCACCAAGTTTGCTTCATTTCATATTCGGAGTAAAAAGATATGTCTATTTTAGTGAAGCCTCTTGTTGTAAGGCACCCCAACCATTTTTAAAGGCGTAGTTTGGTATTTTCCCATCCCTTCTAGGCCTAAGCCATGTTTTCCCCCACCTAATTAAGGGTCTAAATAGTGTTAAATCATTTTTCACGTTCTTTAACATTTAGAAGAATTAGAGCAAGGTTCCAAGAGGAGAAAAAGCTAGGGTTCAAGATTTCTTCAAGTTTCCATCTATTTCACCAAGAACCTTTGTTCTTTCTAGGTATGTAAATGATTAACGTATCAGGGACACTTCATCCAATTCTAAGTGTCAACAATCGTTAGTAAGTATAATAACCCAACTAAATGAGTTGGGGTCGAATCCCACAGGGAGTGGTACGTGTTTAAGATTCAAGAGTAAAACACGAATATGTTCAAGTCAATCATAGGAATAGACATTTACGAGTAAAAACATAATTCAAATTAGGGGACACACGAATATCAAATAACAGGGGGTTGTGGTCTCAACTATCAGCTAAAACAACAACAAATAATACGAATTAACAAGTAATGAGACGGGTTCTTGGGAAGTGATAGGATTATAGGCTAAGGTAGACAAATGGGTGATTGCAACTGTTAGTAAATAGCTGTAAATCAATGAATAAGCTAGACTTTAGTGGGATAAATTTTCTCTCGAACAATTTACCCCGAATCAAGTGGGTTTCTCTGAAACACCAACAAGCAAGCAAATAAGAACAACCTTCGCGTTAGTCCATTCACTCTCTCGAGCTGAATGTATGGAAAAGGGTTTAAGATTCACTCTCTTGAGCTGAACCCATGACAACCTAATACCCACAGACCATCAATTCAGTAATATTGGTTTTAAAACCTCTCTCTCGAGCAAGCCAAACACACGAAGGTAGAGTTGCATTTGCAACTACAACCCTTTAAATTAAACCACAATTACTGGATGAAATCACTTTTAAACAACATTTAAACTAACAATTAGCAATACCCATAAGCTAAATCAATCCATAATGACATAATCACACCCCAAGAATTGGGGTTTTAGCTAAACATCATAAAAAGATAGAAATCGTTACCAAATTGTGTTTTCATCAATCGGGTACGATTAATTTCGTCTTTACAAAGGTCCAAATTAAAGAATCTCAAAGACCCACTTCCAATTTCTCAAAAGTAGAAAACTTCAACTCTTCAAACCAAAGGAAAAGTTTAGTCTCAATACTTAGAGTTCTAAACTCAAATTTCTAAAAATTGAAACTAAGATTATGATAAAAGGTCCTAAGATTAATGTTTGAAAATGTATTTATAGTCGCCAAAAAATATGTTGTGAAGGACCATTCGGCGCAGTAAGTTGGGCTTGCCGATCAACTCGGCGATCTGCCCTTTGACCATCATCGCCTTTCTGCTTTAGCCTTCAGTATCCTGAAGTTCTGTAACTTTGGGCAATCCAACACTGCATCACGGAACCACTCGACAACACGCCGACTGCTCCTTTCTATCACCAAATTGACTTTCTCCTTCAAGGCTTGGCACTCTAGAACTTTACGCTAGGTAATGGCCATTCGGGGACTCGCCAAAGGGATTCAGCGATCACCAGGACTTCATTTCTTTGCTCTTTTAGCTCGCTTCGTTCCTTTTTGCAAGTTAGTGTCCATTCTTTGTTCCACGATCCAAACACCTGGAAACCAAGGGTTTTACATCAATTATTGGCACCAAACAAGCATTTGAGGAAACAAAACCTATCCAAATAAAGCCCTAAAGGAGTCCAAATCGTTTACTCATCAGTAAGGTTACCCATATTGTTGTACTAATTTTTCCTCAGGACCTACATCTCACTTAAGTTAGAAATCGTCACATCTAAATGATCCATTGATAGTTCTTTCTATTAAATTTGGTTCTTTAAAAGTTGAGGTTTTGATTTCCTTTGTTTTTGAGAATCTTATAATATTGTTCATGCATAGTATCACATGAACCCTATTTATTTATTAAAGTTATTTTTAAAAGGACTTGTATGAAAGTTTCTCATGTATTGATTTTGCGTTTGAAAGATAAGTAGAGTTTAGGGAAAATTTCCCAAATCCAAACTAATTTGGGGTCCTAATTTAACTTCAGTTCATCGGGGATGCTGGGGAGAAACCTGGGGGGCATGCTAGGAAGGCGCCAATGATGGCCTTCAGCAATTCAGAGCCTAGCGCCCTGCGCCAGCAGTGCGTCAATGGTCATTGAGCCGATTCTTTTCTTTGTTTCATCTGGCGTCTGCTTCTATAAGTTGTGGCCATATTCCCTTTCTCTGTATTAGCTCCTATAGACTCCATTTATTTCACGACCCGATTCCTCGTGTAATGATGACACCTACTATAACCCACAAGTAGGCAACCCAACCTGCATCCCAGAACTACAAGTAATTGGATTGAGGGCAGAAAAATAAACTCAAACTAAAACAATAACATAAATAATAGGAATCATAAATGAAGAGGCGGAATCAAGCCAAAACATATATACAAATAAGAGATCCATTCAAGAACCTGAAAGTCACATGTACATAGCTACTAACAAAATGAGTACAAGTCCCAAAACGGAACCACAAAAACAAGACTGTCTCAAAAAACAAATGACAAGTCAATAAATATAGATAGAGGTTGGTATGGCACAAAATGGCAAGTGCTCACCTCCATCTCCGGATCAAACTAATGGAGGCTCGATGTCAATGATGGTAGCTGGTGGTCGAACCCGCATCACAGAAATAGATGTAGAGTGTAGTATGAGTACCAAAACAGCAGGTACCCAGTAGGACTAATAGGCCGATTGAGCAAGAAAAACAAAAGTAATATGAAATGCGAGAATCTAAAAAACTACCAGAAATAAGAACGAGAAATCTAACAGGTATGAACACGATTGTACTAACACACAAAGAAAAGGAGAATAACTAACTAAATCCGATCGGGCTCCCATAACCCTGATGGGTACCTCGTGCACAAGCAAAAAGTAAAAACTGAGCGGACTCCCATAAGCCTGATAGGTACAAGGAAGAGTTTAGAATAGAATAAGAGCATCTGACGAAGTTTCCAAGATTTCCACATCTTTCTGCGGACTTGAATCGAACTGATCCATATGCCTAAAGCTCATCCAGAGATGATAGGGGTTAAGGACTTGAACCGAATTGAAGATGGAGGATCAAGGACTTGAACCAAGATTTGGAGTAAACGAGGACTTGAACCAAGGCTAAGAATAATCATAGACTTGAACCACGTATAAATATGACCACGGACTTTAACCGAGGTGAGAGTAGCTATGGACTTGAACCAAGTTGTAAGGGCAATGGACTTGAACCGCGGCTGCAAATGTCAGTGGACTTGAACCACAGCTCAAGAAAGCCAGGACTTGAACCAAGGCTATAATACCAAGGCGAGGACTTGAACCACGCCCGGTGGATTGAATTGGGGGAATTGAACCATGAATAGAGGTGAATCATCTATAAATAGGATCGGCGGCCAACCCAGCATCACGGAGAGTACCCCCAATCCGAGTGCCATCAATAAATCACTCCAGCTTGAACCATATCAAACCAGAATCGACGAGTAGCTTCCACACCAAGAATCTGAGACAAAAAAATGAAGGAAATAAGGGATTTATTGATATATGGTTCCAAGAGCGGTGTTGTTGCCTAGCTATGGCCTAGATAATCAGACTAAGGTCTGCTACATCAGTCTATAGGGAGCTAAGCCATCCGAAGCGACATCGGGGAGATTACAAGGCCTAACGGCTCCAAAGGGATGCAAGTCTATTACAATCACTAGCCTAAGCCTAGACTAAGGCCAAACATGCTCCAACAATATTCAAAAATCACAAATAAGGCACACCACAAGGTGAGGATTATCAACAAATACAATAAACATGCTTCAACTGCCCAGAATACTCGAAAACTAGCCTAAGGCATTGATTTTAGGAATTTAACATGATTAACAACCAATTCAACCCCAAATTCATACAAATCAACATAAAATTACTTAAGCATGCTTAGTCTAAGGAGACGGAAGTCCTAACCTAATTGTAGGCCGACCGCGTGCGCTCCAAATCAGGTTTTTGAAGCTTTTCCCTTCTGTATGGCCTCGAAACGCTTCCACGATCTTAAAAATAAAATAACAACATCAATATAGTCGTTTTGAGACCAAAATTGCATTTTTCGGAGACAACCCAACAATTGTGTCTAAAACGAGATTGTGGGAGCCCCACAGGGAATCCAAAAATTGACTCCGTGAAAAGGTTTATTTTAATTCCCCGAACTTGTGTCCCAAAACGGAACACAATTTGGGGCTTAGAACAACCCGGAATCAGCCTGTGCATTTAAATCACCATTAAAGCTAAATAAGGAGACATGACAACAACTAAAACTCGAAAATAACCTCAAATGGAGGTTCCCTAACAGTCCTCGAGCACTCTAATGCGTAGCCACACCAATTTAAAGGAACCCAACCTTTGAATCACCCAAAACGGAGCTAAAATGAGAGAAATATCACGTTTAGAAAATGAGGGTTGAATGCTGATTTTTGGCTTTAAATAATGGCAGATCTGGTCGGTAAAAAAATACAGTTTCTTGTCGTTAAAAGCCTGCATTAGATATCAGAGTTTTTCAATCTTTTTTAAAGTCTCCGAATCGACCCTCGGAATTCATTCGGGACCCTACAAAAATAAACCAGATATGGTACTCCACTAAATTCGACATTCTAGACTCAATAAAATTGTCGGATTTCTTTAAAAAGATTGCTATGACAGAAATACCCATGCTGGACCCATTAGGCCTAAAACTCAACTTTTCATCTAGACACGCAAAAATTAGAAAAAAGGTTTCAAGACCCAAATGAAAGGTCCTACTAGACAAAATTCAACAATCCAGAGCTTGTGGCGCTTACGGAATGCTCATACGATAATTATTCTCCGAATGTTGACCAAAGTCAACTCTAGGCCTTTAAGCTTTCCAACATCCTGTCTAAGTGCTCAAACTCACATCGAAATCCTTAGGACCCGAACTAAAGGTCCTTCTAGACCAAATTTGACGTTTCGGAGCTAGCTGCAATGACAGAATTTTAATCCGAGCACGTTTATGAAGAATGCTGACCAAGGTCAAACTTAAGTTAAAGCTTAAAACCTAAGACGCCTAATGACACAAACTCGTGCCGAAAGCCTCGTGATTCAAGCCGACCATGCCACTAGACTGAAATGATCATTTCAGAGTTGATGGAACCGCCAGAATTCCATTCTGAGGTTGTTTACCTGATGTTTTGACTAAAGTCAACTATTCAAGTTTCATAAGCTCCAAAATAGGGGAACGACCATAAAACCCAAACGAACGACCAGGCAACCGAACTGTCAGTGCCAGCAGGTCATAAATGACTTGAGGTCGCTATAAGAATGCTCTAAATAATAAAAAGAAGACATTAATGTGAAAATGACCTCGAGGGTCATTACAACCTCCACTACTAAAAGGACTTTCGTCCGTGAAAGTACGAGTCACGAAGTACCTGAAGGCCCAAATAAGCCAGGTAACTGCTCCCGCATCTCTTGCTCAGTCTTCAAGGTAGCCTCCTTGACTGGACGGTGCCTCCAACGAACCTTAATAGTAGGAATGGTTTTTGATCGCAACTGCCTCACATCTCTGGCTAAGATGGCAACTGACTCCTCAATATAGGTTAGATGATCATCCAACTAAACTGCATCATACTGGAGCACATGAGACTCATCTGGTGCATACCGGCGCAACATCGAAACATGGAAAACTAGATAAATAGCTGAGAATATTGGAGGGAAGAGCTAACTCATAGGCAGCATCACCAAATATCCTCAAAATCTCAAAAGGCCTGATATATTTGGGACTAAGCTTCCCCCGTCTCTGAAATCTCATCACGCCACTCATGGACGATACTACGAGGAATATTCTGTCACCAACGACAAATCTCAATGCTCGACGCCTATGATACGCATAACTCTGATGTCCACTCTAAGACGTCCTAAGCTTATCTTGAATAACCATCACATGATCCAAGGCCTCCTGAAGAAAGTTTGTACCACGCAGCCTAGGCTCTGTAGACTCAAACCAACCAACCGGAGAGCGACAAATACTATATCATAGAGTAGTAGTTGTTGTTGTACAAAAACTCTGCCAAATGCAAGAACTTGTCCCATTGACCTCAGGCATCTATATCATAGGCCCACAACATATCCTCAAGAACCAGAATAGTGTGCTCTGACTGACCATCAGTCTGCGGGTGAAATGTTATGCTAAGGTCAACACTGGTGCCCAATTTGTAACACCCCCATAACTAAAAAGAACTAGAATGAAGTTAAAAAGTGGAAATAGTCATTTTTGGAAAGAATATAAAATCTGGAAATTTTGTTAAGTATGTTAAGTTGGATTTTTAGTCAACTTAAATCGGCCATAACTTCTAGATCAGGATTTGTTAGGTGTGTTTCTAGATATCGTAGGAAATATCTTCGAATATTATTTCCAATGCTACCGAGTTGGCGTGATTTTGAGTTCGTATAAGTGAGTTATGCCCATTTGAAGTTGTTCAAATAAGGAAAGTCTAATCCGGATTTTAGAAGGGCATTATGGTCTTTTCCTTACCCAATTATTTTATTTCGTTTATGGGAAATTAATTGGGGTCAAATAAGATTTTAGTCAGTTTAGAAAATATGAAGTTCACGCTATGGCTTGGAATAAAGAGAAAAGAGGAGAAAGGAGAAGAAAGTTCAAGATTCGTCATCTTCGTAAGGAATCTCTTGTGGATTTCATCAAGGGGTAATCCCTACGAGGTATGTGAGATCACATAGGGTTGGGTCCATTCACCCACAGACCAAACATGTTTAATACAGTGATTTCCTCCTAAAAGAGTTAAAAATTTGATATTCTTGAATTGTTTCCATTCTTTAACGTACATGTGATTGATGGGTTTTCTTGAGACGTTTTAGCGACGCTAAGAGTAGTTTTGAGTTAGATTCTAGTGTAGATTCTTTGGGTATCTGAATCTGTGAAAGTATTGAGAAAAGAAATCGATTTAAAATGATTTAGGATCAGAAAAATAGTTGAAAAGTTCGTTAGACGCACCTGGGAGGGCCAGGCGCGTCGTGCCCCCACAGCGATAGAGAGGTTGGGGCGGCGCACGCCAGCGACGAGCTCAGATCATCATTTTTCACCAGTTTTTCATCGTTTCGCCTATTTAAGTCCTTCTAAAGTGTACTAACACATTCCATTGATTCTAACTACTCTAAATGACTTCTAAACATCTAGAAATCATCTAGAAACATGAATCATAACCTTGAATCCATAAATTCTAATTCAAGGAAAGTTAAGAGCCAAGTCTTGGAAGTTCTTAGAATCTTTTAAAGAAGTCTTTTGCAAATGCTTGTAACTTTGTTTTCAGACTTAAAATTCAAGTTGAGTAAAGAGTAAAGTTTGAAGTTCATTTCTTCAAAGAAGTATATAGGGACTATGTATTCCCAAAGAGTTTAAAAGGATTTCACATTTAAATAAGAATGGAAACTGATATTTCCAAAGAGCCTTTGAGCTAGTTTTCAGAAGGGAAACTTTTATTTCCAAGATAGTCTTTGAGCTAAGTTTTTGAGCAATTCTCTCAAATCACAAAAAGAAGTATGTTTTTAAACATAAGAGCTAGTATCGTATTTTTGGGAGTAGTATTGAGCACCGATATTGGGGAGAGTTTAGACAACTCACAACCCCCATAAACCATGTAGCCATCATGGGTTGAAAAGGGTCATACTTTTTATATGATTTCTTTAGTGCTTTTAAGCATAGACTAGTGGATCCACTTAGTAGTTCAGGTTCTATACCCTCGGCAAGGTATAGGACGGCCCTGGCAACGTGAGGCAAAATGTTGTATCATCACAATAGCTCTTACGTGATGGTTGTCGGTTAGAGAAACTCCCACAGAAGTAATTGTATTCTTACATACAAAGTTTATTGTATTTTAACATAGATTTTAGAGTTATATGTATCTTTGCATACACGCAGAGTTGACATCATATTTTAAACAACTTTTCTTTATATTGCACTTGTTTTAAACAACTTTATATTGAAATGAGTTCAGTTATGTTGAGTTGAGTTGAGCCATGTAAGTTCTTCAGATTTCTTTCAAGCTTATGTATTGTTTTAGAATTCCCCTCTCATACTCATACATTCAATGAACTAATGCCATTTGGCCTGCATCTTATTATGTTGCAGACACAGGTAACCAAGATCAGCATCCAGCACATCGTTGATCTAGTTGAGCACTCAGAGTCTCGTGGTGAGCCTCTTTGCTTTTCGGTGGACCCCTTTTATTGCTTTTAGATTTATTATTAGTTCATTAAGATGTCGTGGGTCTTATCCCGATATCCACCTCAGTTGCTTAGAGGCTTCATAGACAGACAATCAGATGTTAGTTCTTGAGTTTCTATTTCATGTTTTAATGGTTGAGACTTGAGTTGCCAGTTTTGGCCAGTGAATGTTATCTTGATACATTCTAAATGTTTGTTGAGTAGTTCAATTTACTTTTAAAAGTATTTTTTTCTCGTGTCTACGCCTTCTGCTGAGTAAGTAAGCCAGGCCAAGGGTTCGCTTGGGGCCAACAATGGTTCTCGAGTGGGAGTCCTACCCAGGGTGTAGGCTCGGGGCGTGACAAACTTGGTATCAATGCACAGAGTTCAAGAGTCCTAGGGAGTCTATGAAGTCGTGTCTGTAGTCCTAGTTATCAGTATGAAGCACGCCATATCTATAAATAAGAGGCTACGATACTTAGGAAAATTTCTCACTTTTTTCAAACTCATTTCATGCGTTAGAGTTTGATCTCTAAAAAGTTTCCTTCTAATTCGTGCTTGCACGTGTTTTTAGATAATTATGCCTCCACGAAGAGGTGTCAAAGGTCGTCCTGCTAGGCGTAATGTTGAGGATCAAGGGGTACCCAATGCACCTAAAGTGCAACCCCAAGGAGAAGTTACCAATGCTAAGTTTAGGGAAGCAATTAGGATGCTAATTCAAGCTGTGACTAATTAGGTTGGGTAACAAAGAGGGAATCGACAAGAAGAGGTCGACACTTCGAGGATTCATGAGTTCTTATGGATGAAACCTCTAAGTTTCACTGGTTCAAGCACTACTGAGGATCCAAAGAACTTTATTGAAGAGCTGCAAAAGGTATTTGATTCAATGCACGTTGTTGAGATTGAGAGGGTGGAACTAGCTGCATACCAAATAAAGGGTGTCGTTAGGTTTTGGTTCGATCGATGGAAGAAGAACCGAGCTGAGGATGCACTACCTATGAGTTGGCCTTGTTTTGAAGAGGCTTTCTTCGGGCATTTATTTCCTCGAGAACTGAAAGAGCCTAAGGTACAAGAGTTTCTTACCCTTAAGCAAGAGTCACTAAGTGTTCATGAGTATGGGTTGAAGTTGACTCAACTATCCCGTTATGCTCTGGAGATGGTTGCGGATATGAGGAGTGGAATGAGTTTGTTTGTTGCTGGGTTGTTCCGTCTATCAAGCAAAGAGGGCAGGGAAGCGATGCTGATTGTGGACATGGATATATCGAGGTTAATGGTATATGTGCAACAGGTTGAGGAAGAGAAGCCGAGGGATAGAGAGGAGTTTTAGAACAAGAGAGCTAAGACAGGGAACAAGTCCGGGCAGTAGAAGAGTAATGCCAACCGGTCATCCTTCCAACAGAAACATAAGGGATCTACTCCATCATCTGCTAGTGCACCTGCACCTAAGAACAAAAGTGAGTACAATAGTCAGAACTTCAGAGCCAAACCTGCATATTTTCAGGGTAGTGTGGTACAAGGGGGTAGTGCGCCTTCTGCCTACACTAAGTGTGGTAAGAACCACTCAGGTACATGTCGTGAGTGCTCCACTAGTTGCTTCAAGTGTGGACAGAATGGTCATTTCATCCGAGAGTGTCCAAAGAACAAGCAGGGTTGTGGTAATGGGGCCAATAGAGGCCCGTCTTCTTCAGTTGCTCCACCAGATAGAGCTGCACCTAGAGGGGCTACTTCCGGTACTGGCGGAGGATCGAACCGCCTATATGCTATCACCACTCTCCAAGAGAAAGAGGATTCACCAGATGTTGTCACTGGTATGATCCAAGTCTTTAATTCTAATGTTTATGCCTTTTGTAAATCCTTATGTTGTAATGAATTTTTATGTTATTCGTGAGCAACTTAGTGAGACCTTTAGTGTATCTACACCTATTGGTGAGTCTATTCTTGTAGAGAGAGTCCATCGTGATTGTCCCATTTACGTCAATCACAAGAGCACGATGGCTGATTTAGTTGAGTTAGACATAGTAGATTTTGATGTCATTCTTGGTATGGACTGGCTTTATGCCTGTTATGCCTCAGCTGATTGTAGAACTTAAGTTGTCAAGTTTTAGTTTCCAAATGAGCCAGTCTTAGAGTGGAAAAGTAATTCAGTAGTGCCTAAGGGTTGTTTTATTTCGTACCTTAAGGCAATGAAGTTAGGTTCTAAGGGGTGTGTCTATCACTTAGTCCGAGTTAATGACTCTTGTGTTGAGATACCTCATATTCATTCAGTTTCAATAGTAAGAGAGTTTCCAGAGGTCTTTCCAGATGATCTTCCCAGAGTCCCTCTTGAGAGAGATAGACTTTGGTATAGATATTCTTCCACAAACTCGTCCTATATCTATTCCACCATATAGAATGGCACCAGTAGAGTTGAAAGAGCTTAGAGAACAATTGTAAGATCTCCTTGATAAGGGATTTATTTGACCAAGTGTCTCACCTTGGGGCGCTCCGATCTTATTTGTTAGAAAAAAGGATGGTTCCCTTAGGATGTGTATAGATTACCATCAGTTGAACAAGGTTACCATCAAGAACAAATATCCTTATCCAAGAATTGATGATCTATTCGATCAACTTCAGGGTGCCACCTGTTTCTCTAAGATAGATCTCAAATCTTTCTACCATCAGTTAAGAGTAGGGGAATGTGATATTCCAAAGACAACTTTCAGAACCCGTTATGGTCATTATGAGTTTTTGGTCATGTCATTTGGTTTGACCAATGCGCCTGCAACATTCATGGACCTTATGAATATATTTTTCAAACCTTATTTAGATATGTTTGTTATTGTCTTCATTGATGACATACTAATCTATTCAAGGAATGAAGAAGAGCATGCTAGTCTTCTCAGAATAGTTCTCCCGACTTTAAAAGATTGAGAGTTGTATGCCAAGTTCTCTAAGTGTGAGTTCTTTCTTGAGTCTGTGGCATTCTTAGGCCACATTATGTCTAGAGAGGGAATTAAAGTTGATACTCAGAAAATAGAGGCAGTGCAGAATTGGCCTAGACCCACATCTCCAACTGATATTAGGAGTTTCTTGGGTTTATCTGGCAATTGTAGAAGGTTCATAGAGGGGTTCTCATTTTTTCATCCCTTTTGACCAAGTTAACTCAAAAGAAAGTGAAGTTTCAATGGTCTGAAGCTTGTGAGAAAATCTTTCAGGAATTGAAAAAGAGGTTGACTACTGCCCCAGTTTTGACCTTACCAAAAGGTAGACAATGTTTTGTGGTGTATTATGATGCATCTAGAGTTGGTTTGAGTTGTGTATTAATGCAGAATGGGAAGATTATAGCTTATGCCTCCAGACACTTGAAAGTTTATGAGAAGAACTACCCAACCAATGACTTAGATTTGGGTGCCGTAGTATTTGCTTTGAAGGTATGGCGTCATTATTTGTATGGTGTGCATGTAGAAGTGTTCACTGATCATAAGAGCCTTCAATATGTGTTTACTCAGAAAGAGATTAATCTAAGACAAAGGAGGTGGTTAGAATTACTCAAAGATTATGACATGAGTATTCTTTACCACCTATGTAAGGCTAATGTTGTTGTTGATGCCTTGAGCAGGTTGTCTATGGGTAGTACCGCCCATGTTGAGGAAGAAAAGAGAGAGTTAGCGAAAGATGTGCATAGACTTGCACGCTTGGGAGTCCGATTAATGGATTCCACAAAAGGAAGAGTGGTGGTGATGAATGGGGCAAAATCGTCATTAGTGTCACAAGTAAAAGAAAAGCAAGACCAAGATCCCACTTTGCTTGAATTGAAAGCAAATGTTCATAAGTAAAAAGTAATGTCTTTTGAACAAGGGGGAGATGGTGTATTGAGGTATCAAGGTAGATTGTGTGTACCCAGGGTGGATGAACTCCAAGAGAGGATCATGGAAGAAGCTCATAGCTCCAAATATTCCATTCATCCGAGTTCCACAAAGATGTATCACGATTTGAGAGAGGTCTAATGGTTGAGTAGTATGAAGAAGGGCATTCTAGAGTTTGTTGCTAAGTGTCCGAATTGCCAACAAGTTAAACTAGAGCACCAAAGGCCCGATAGTATGGCTCAAAATATAGAACTTCCAAAATGGAAGTGGGAGATGATCAATATGGATTTCATCACAGGTTTGCCTAGGTCTCGCAAGCAACATTATTCTATTTGGGTGATTTTGGATCGAAATCAGCCCACTTTTTGCTGGTAAAGACTACCCATTCACCAAAGGATTATGCCAGGTTATATATTCAGGAGGTAGTAAAACTTCATGGAGTCCTTGTTTAGATTATATCAGATAGAGGTGCACAATATATTGCACATTTTTTGGAAGTCATTCCAAAAAGTCTTGGGTTCAAAGGTGAACTTAAGTACTGTTTTTCATCCTCAGACAGATGGTCAAGAAGAGTGCACTATTCAGACCTTAGAAGATATGTTGAGGGCTTGTATGATTGATCTCACAAGTAATTGGGATGATTACCTATCTCTTATTGAATTTTCTTACAACAATAGTTACCACTCTAGCATCCAAATGGCTCCTTCTGAAGCTCTTTATGGGAGAAGATGCAGATCTCCTATTGGATGGTTTGATGTTGGTGAAGCAGGGTTGATAGTACCAGATTTAGTTCATCAAGCTATGGAGAAGGTGATAGTGATTCAAGAGAGGTTGAAAACGGCGCAGAGTCGTCATAAATCCTACACTGATATTAGGAGAAGGGAGTTAGAGTTTGAAGTAGATGATTGGGTATATCATAAAGTTTCACCCATGGAAGGTGTTATGAGATTTGGTAAGAAGGGGAAGCTTAGTCCCCAGTATATTGACCCTTACAGAATATTGAAAAGGGTAGGTAATGTAGCTTATGAGTTGGAGCTACCACAAGAGTTAGCCGCGGTTCATCCATTTTTTCACATCTCCATGTTAAAGAAGTGCATGGGTGATCCTTCATTATCATACCAACTGAAGATATTAGCATCAAGGATAGCTTATCTTATGAAGATATTTCGGTTCAGATTCTAGATCGCCAAGTTCACAAGTTGAGGACTAAGGAAGTAGCATCATTCAAAGTCCTTTGGAGGAACCAATTTTTTGAGGAAGATACTTGCGAAGCTGAGGAGGATATGAAGAAGAGATATCCACATTTATTTGAATCCGGAGAAATTCTAGATCAAGGTACTAATTCTCTTCTTAGTACTCTATAACTTATGAGATTACATGTTGTATTTGCATTGCTTGTTGGGTGTTTGAGCTGAATGTTAGATGTTACACCCTTATCCTACTAAGAGTAAGCTCATTTGAGGATGAATATTCCCAAGGGGGAGATATTATAACACCCCGTAACTAGAAAGAACTTAAAAAGTGGAAATAGTCATTTTTGGAAATAATATAAAATCTGGAAATTTTGTTAAGTATGTTAAGCTGGATTTCTGGTCAACTAGAAATGACTATAACTTCTAGCTCAGGATGATTTAGGTATGTTTCTAGATATCGTAGCAAATATCTTGGAATAATGTTTCCAACGCCGCCGAGTTTGCATGATTTCGAGTTTGTATGAGTAAGTTATGGCCATTTGAAGTTGGGCTGATAAAATAAGGAATAACTTGTGGATTTCATCAAGGGGTGATCCCTACGAGTTATGTGAGATCACATAGCGTTGGGTCCATTCATCCACGTGCCAAACATGTTTAATTCAGCGATTTTCGTCCTAAAAGAGTTTGAATTTGATATTCTTGAGTAGTGTTCTTGAATTGTTTCCATTCTTGAACTTACATGTGATTGATGGGTTTTCTTGAAATGTTTTAGCGACGTTAAGAATTGTTTCGAGTTAGATTATAGTGTACATGCTTTGAGTATATGAATCTATGAAAGTATTGAGAAAAGGAATCAATTTAAAATGATTTAGGATCAGAAAATGAGTTAAAAAGTTTGTTAGACACACCTTGGATGGGCCAGGCGCGTCGCGCCCCCATTGCGTTAGAGAGGCTAGGGATGCGCGCCTGCAGTGCACCCAAAAGGAGCCGCAAAAAGTTGGGGCTAGCGCGACGCGCCCGGATTGTCATTTAGCCTATTTAAGTCCTTCTAAAGTGTACTAACACCTTCTACTTATTCTAACTACTCTAAATGACTTCTAAACATCTAGAAATCATCCAGAAACATGAATCATAACCTTGAATCCATAAATTCAAATTCAAGGAAAGTTAAGAGCCAAATCTAGGAAGTTCTTAGAGTGTTTTCAAGAAGTCTTTTGCAAATTCTTTTAACTTTGTTTTAAGTCTTAAAGTTCAAGTTGAGTAAAGAGTAAATAGTAAAGTTTGAAGTTCATGTCAACAAGAAAGTATATGGGGACTATGTATTCCCAAAGAGTTAAGAATGTTTTCACATTTAAATAAGAATGGAAACTAAGCTTTTGGAAGAGCCTTTGAGCTAGTTTTCAGAAAAGAGTAAATGTTTTCACAATTAAGCAAGAAGGGACTTTGATTTCCAAGATAGAGTTTGAGCTAAGTTTTTGAGCAATTATCTCAAATCACAGAAAGAAGTATGTTTTAAACATAAGAGCTAGTATCATATTTTTGGGAGTAGTATTGAGTATCGATATGGGGGAGAGTTCAGACAACTCACAGCCCCTATAAACTATGTAGCCATCATGGGTTGAAAAGGGTCATACTTTTTATATGATTTCTTTAGTGCTTTTAAGCATAGACTAGTGGATCCACTTAGTAGTTCAGGTTCTATACCCTCGGCAAGGTATAAGACGGCCCTGGCAGCGTGAGGCAAAATGATGTATGATCACAATAGATCTTACGTGATGGTTGTCGGTTAGAGAAACTCCCACAGAAGTAATTGTATTCTTACATACACAGTTTATTGTAGTTTTACATACATTTCAGAGTTATATGTATCTTTCCATACACACAGAGTTGACATCATATTTTAAACAACTTTTCTTTATATTGCACTTGTTTTAAACTGCTTTATATTGAAATGAGTTCAGTTATGTTGAGTTGTGTGGAGCCAGGTAAGTTCTTTAGATTTCTTTCAAGCTTATGTCTTATTTCAGAATTCCCCTCGCATACTCATACATTCAATGTACTGATGCCATTTTGCCCGCATCTTATTATGATGTAGACACAGGTAACCAAGATCAACATCCAGCGCATCGTTGATCCAGTTGAGCACTGAGAGTCTTGTGGTAAGCCTCGTTACTTTCCGGAGGACCCCTTTTATTACTTTCAGATTTACTATTAGTTCATTAGGATGGCGTGGGTCTTGTCCCGACATCCATCTCAGTTGTTTAGAGGCTTCATAGACAGACAGTCAGATGTTAGTTCTTGAGTTTCTATTTCCTGTTTCAATGGTTGAGACTTGAGTTGCCACTTTTGGCCAGTGAATGTTATCTTGATACATTCTAATGTCTGTTGAGCACGTTAGTTTACCTTTAAAAGTATTTTTTTCTTATGTCTAAGTCTTCCGCTGAGTAAGTAAGTTAGGCCAAGGGTTTGCTTGGGAATTGCAATGGTTCTCGAGTGCCAGTCCCGCCCAAGGTGTAGCCTCGGGCGTGACACAATTCCTCCTGGAAAGCCCTCCAAAAATTGGAAGTGAACTTTGAAACTCGGTCTCAAATGATAGAAACAGCACACAATGAAGACGAACCACCTCCCAAATGTAGATACGAGACAATCTCTCGACACTGAAGATAGTATGAATGGGAAGAAAGTATCCTCGCTTGATCAATCAATCAATCCACGATGACCCAAATGCTGTCAACACCTCTAGAAGTACGAGGCAAACCCACAATTAAGTCCATAGTGATACACTCCCACTTCCACTCTGGAATGGATAATCTCTGAAACTCACTACCAGGCCTCAAGTGCTCGGCCTTCACCTGCTGGCAACTCAAACAACGGGACACATAGTCTAAGATGTCTCTCTTCATATCGCTCCACCAGTACTACTGCCTCAAGTCACGATACATCATAGTTGTGGTTGGATGGATGGAATATATACAATCATGGGCCTCGCTAAGAATTAGCTTAATCAAACCCATAACTTTCGGAACGCACAACCAGCCAGTAAACCTCAAAACCCCATCTGAATCTAAGGTATCCTACCCAGCATCGCAAGCCACTACCCGTATCTCTAGTTGCTACCAAAGACTCATCCTCAAACTGATGACCACGAATCTGATCTAGCAAAGATGATTGAACTCCAACATAGGCTAATACCCGTCTAGAATCTGAAATATCAAGTTGAATTATCTAGTTGGCTAAGGATCGGATATTCAAGGCCAAAGGTCGCTCCGAAACATAAAGGAAGGTTAGACTACCCATACTCATCTTCTCTGCACTCAAGGCATCGCTACGACATTCACTTTGTCAAGATGGTAGAGAATAAAAAGATCGTAGTCCTTCATGAGCTCAATCCAATGATGCTGCCTCGAATTAAGGTTCCTCTAGCTCATAATGTACTGAAGGCTCATGTGATCATTACAGATCTCACAACAAACTCCATACATGTAGTGCCTCCAGATCTTAAGTGCAAAAACTACCACCGCCAACTCCAAATCATGGGTGGGGTAGTTGCACATTTGCAACTTAAGCTACCTAGATGCATAAGCTATGACCCAGCCTCGCTACATCAATACATAACCCAAACCAATGCCGGATGCATCACAATATACACTTAAGCCCTTTCCTTTAACTCGAAGAGTCAAAATGGGAGCGGTAGTAAGCAACTCCTTGAGCTTCCGAAAGCTCAACTCACACTTCTCCAACCACACAAAAGGGGTTTCATAGTGATTCAATCGATTCAAAGGTGTTGCAATAGTGGAGAATCCCTTAAGAAAGTGTCTATAGTAATTTTCTAACCCGATGAAGCTGCAAACTTCAGTAATAAAAGTTGGCATGTCCCTATCACAGATAGTCTCAATCTTTGCCAGATCAACAATAATGCCCTCCTTGGACACCACGTGCATCCATAATTCTACTTTCTCAAGCCAAAACTTGCACTTTAAGAACTTGGCATGAAGCTTCCCATCTCTTAAAGTCTAGAGCTCTATCCTCAAATGCTGCTCATTCTCACTCCGTTTCCACGAGTATACCAATATGTCATCAATGAAGACTATAATGAAGGAATCAAGGTAAGGCCTGAACACAGGAGTCATCAAGTCCATGAAGAAGGCAGGGGCATTAGTCAACCCAAAAAGACAGCACTAGGAACTCATAGTGGTTGTAACGAGTCCTAAATGCGGTCTTAGGGATGTTCGCTACCCTAATCCTCAGCTGATGGTAACCGAATCTCAAGTCAATCTTAGGAAAATTGTGGCACCCTGAAGATGATCAAATAGGTCATCAATACGAGGTATAGGATAACAATTCTTCACCACCACCTTGTTCAGTTGCATGTAGTCAATACACATCTGCATAGAGTTGTCCTTCTCTTTCACAAACAAGACTGGGCACCCCAAGGTGATACACTTGGGCAAATGAACCCCTTACCTAAGAGGTCCTCAAACTGAACACTGAGCTCTAGAGGTGCCATCTGATAATATGGAATAGAAATAGCGGGTACCTGGCTCTATGTCTATGACAAAATCAATATCACGCTCTAGCGAGAGGCCAGACAGTTCTATGGAAAATACATTTGCAAACTCCCTAACCACTGGAACTGACTAAACTGAAAAGATCTCCCTACTAAAATCTCATATATAGGCCAAATAGGCTAGACAACCTAAAGCAACCAATCGTTGATCCCGCATGAAAGAGATAATTCTCACTGGTCTTCCTCGAGCTGGGGCTTTTTCTGCGGGGCCCAGTGCATCAACCCCGGCCGCTCTACCATGGGTATGAGCCATCTTGTGAACGAGTAAAACAAGTGCGATCCCATGAAACTAATTAGACATACGATTCATAAAATTGATATAAACCAGAAAATCTTACTAACGACATTCACTAGCCTCCCGAAGATAAGTCATGGACATCTCTACGCTAATCCATTGGACTCTATTAGATGTAAGTTATGTATAAGTGAGATTGGTGAACTTGGGGCTCTGATGACAACTTGTCGCGACCCGATTCCTCGAGTTATGATGGCGTCTACTATAACCCACCAGTAGGCAAGCTAGCATGTATCCCAAAACTACCAGTAAAAGGATTGAGGGCAGAAAATTAAACTCAAACTAAAATAATAACATAAATAACAGTAATCATAGATGAAGAAGCGGAAGTAAGACAAAATATATATACAAATAAGAGATCCCTCCCAGAACCTAGTAGTCATATATATACAGAGCTACTAACAAAATGAGTAGAAGTACCAAAAGTGGACTATAGAAACAATACTGTCTCAAAAAGCAAAAGTGTAACACCCCATAAATTAGTAGGCTAAACTAGAGCTAAACGTGAGAGTTAGAGTCATGAAGGTGGCCTAGGGAAAAGGGAATGAGGGAAAGAGATAAGGGAAAGGGACTAAGGCTTCCGAAAGTTCCCAAGGCACTGCCCACCAAGCCACGAGAGCCTTCAGGGCTTATGGTGGTCACCACGCCTCGTGGTGCCACTTGTGGTGGTGAGGCAATAGCCTCCTTAAGGCTGCCCCAAATTGGCTCCTCCACATGAGCCACTTCACGGCTCGAGAAGCCTTGGACGGCTCGTGGGAGTGGCCTTGGTCATGCCTTGGTGGTTGAGGGTTGAAGGAGGGTGTCTTAGCCACTGCCTCAATACCCATGAGAGGGACCACGGCTCGTGGCATGCACCATGAATCGTGTAGCCCCTCGTGATGATGTCTTGGGCTTGTGGGCTAAAGGCACTTGTTGCCTAGCCACTGCCTCAAGTCCACGAAGGGGACCACGCCTCATGGATCCCCACGTAACACCTGTCAGCTCAATTAAAGTGAGGGTGTTTTGAGTAATTCCGGTTCAAATCCAAACAAAGTGAAGTCATTTTGGGTTAGTCTAGGGTCGCTATATAAGTAATTTTAAGTCAAAACTTACCCAATTCAACTCATTATTTCCAAAACCCAAATCAATTCCCAAAAAAGAATTCTCTCAAAAATTCTCTCTCTGGAAAACTCAAAGAACAAGAAGAAGAAGGAAGTTGGAACTAGGGTTCAAGAAACAAGGTTTTCACACCAAATTCATAGGGATTTGTGATCAAGGTATGGTAGCTCTTCATCCATGGATATAATTCATCCATGGAGTCCCTTCAAACCCCCAATTTCAAAGAGAGAAATCCCCAAAAGTTAGGGTTTGAGTCCAAAGTCATGGGTTCCTTTCAAAAACTATTATAATGCTTCAATTATGTTATATTATGTATAAATTGATAATTTACAATGGGTTTTATGATGAATCCCCAAGAACCCATGAAATCTCCATATTACTCAATTGCAATTTGTGATGTGGGTCTTTGTTGATGTAAGAAAAATGTTATGAAATTATGCATGTAGTGATTGGGTTACTTGAATTATAATTATCTCCATGTCTAATGCTTAGATTCTATATGTGTTGATTGAAAGTGAGTTGTGAGCCTCAATGAGGTAAAGTATGAGATTATGCATGTTTTCATGAAATTTATGTAAATGCTATGAGTACACTTTGAGAGTGAAGTGTTAATGATGATGTTGTTGTTGTGGGCTGATTGAAAGGTTATTATCATGAACTCATAATGAACATGATGCGAAAGGTTTTCTCACATAATGATGTACCTTGAATCGGTAGGCCATGTGCACCATTTCATGTTTAACTAAAAAGAGATATTCTAATGTTGTACCCTGAATTAATATGTCAAGGGCACCCTTTCATGAGTAATGATGTTAATTTAGAATTAACTAATTTGTGAAAATTTAAGGCTTAGCACCGAGTGGATATTGTGTGAGGTGGAAGCTCTCCCGTAGTAGGGCCGGGTTTCTAGAAGCAACCTCTTGAGATAGAAGCTCTCCCGTAGAAAGGCCGGACTTCTAGAAACAATATCCTTATCCCATAAACTACGTGCCCTCGTGGGATATTAGCTAATGGATCCACCTAAGCTAAGAGTTATCGGTTCTACCTTAGGCAAGTAGACCAACCCTTTTCTGTGTGGGAGTCACCGTATTCCATGTTAAAGCTCACATGGTCTCATGTCGGTTAAGGCTTATTTCCCACATAAAGAAGAAGTTTAATAATGAACTAAGGAATTCTTGAAGAAGTATCAAGTAAGTGTTCAAAAGCATTAAATATGTTGCTAGCTTGCATTAAAGATGATGTTATGAACTATGTTTCCCAACTATCTCTTTATGGTGATATTTAAATTTGGTAAATTGCATGCTTTCAAATGAAATTTCCCTTTTTCCATGTCTCCAATGTTTTTATGCATGGCTATCATACTTAGTGCATTTTTGTACTAACGCCTACTTTTCCTACATTTTCCCCAAGTGTAGGGTTTGGTTCTCGAGGTGATCATTCTAGTGGCTATAACTTGGACTTTAGTATTTTTCGAGCTTGTTGGTGAGTCCTCATGGTTTGAGGATGACTTTTTCTTATGTTATAGTTCCTTTCATGTGCTTTCTTTTTTTCAGACATGTTGTATGGGCTAAGCCCTATTTCATTTTACAGATTGTAATAGATGGCTATATTGAGACTAAGTGTCTAGAATTCCGCTTTCCTTTATGAAAATTTTTAGACTTGAATTGTGTTATTCACTCTTATTATTATATTGCTTATGTTATGAGAATTAAGTGTCTTTTATGGAGTCCTTCGGGGTTCTATACGCCATGTTAACCAACACTTAAAACAACAAAAAAAGAAAAAACTTCCAGTAAATAAACACCAAAGTGAGATAGAAAATTGGTGCGTAAACAACACCCAAATAACGAGATGGAAAATAGAGTATATATATATATGATAAAGACAAGTCGAAAGCTATATTTTTTATTCAAACGAAAATAATTTTTTTACATCTAGGCGGTACCCCTGGGTCATCACAAACTTGGTATCAGAGCATAAGGTTTAGAATGATCCTAGGATGATGTCTCATAAGCCACGTCTGGTAGATTCTTGTTCATGAGTGTGAAGCGCGCCACATTCATGAATGAGAGGCTACAAGATGATTTGAAAATTCCACTTCTTCATTACTCTAAGTTGTGCCATAGAGTGTAACTCTATAAAATATCTCTCTTAATCCTTGACTTTTGTTCTTGAGGATATGAATACAGAAGGGTTAATAATAGAAGGATGGAGGGTGACAATGTGGAACAAAGAGCTCCTTCTCAAGCTCTGGTTGATCCTGTGGTTGAGAATGTTACTTATGCGGAATTTAAGGTGACACTTCAAGTTTTGGCTCAAGTCGTGACGGCTCAAGCCAATAGAGAGGTGATTGCTCCCGTGAAACCTAATGTGAATTCCGTGGCTTCAAGAGTGAGGGATTTTGCAAGAATGAACACCCCAGAATTTTATGGCTCCAAAGTTGAGGAAGATTCTCAAGAATTTATCGACAAGGTCTATAAGTATTTGCTATTATGGGGGTAACTTTGGTAGAGAAGGCAGAGTTAGCCGGTTACCAATTGAAAGGTGTTGCTCAAGTGTTGTATAAACAATGGAAAGAGGGGAGGTCGGTAGGAGTGGGTCCCATAAAGTGGGAATTATTTAAATCGATATTTCTTGAAAGATTCTTTCCCATAAAGTTAAGGGAAGCAAAGATGCAAGAGTTCATTAACCTTCGTGAAGGAGGTATGAGTGTGAAGGAGTATTCTCTAAAGTTCACCCAACTATCCAAGTATGCTCCAACTATGGTGGCAGATTCAAGGGTTAAGATGAATAAATTTGTGATAGGAGTGTCTAACATTGTAGTCAAAGAATGTCGTACGACAATGCTTATCCCACATATGGATATTTCACGTCTCATGGTGCATGCCCAACAAATGGAGGAAGCAAAACTCAAGAAAAAGAATAGGGAGGTGAAATGAGCTAGGACTGGTGATGGGAACTTCTCCTACACTAGGTCCGATGGATAAGGTCGACCTAGGTTTACAGAAAGGTTTTCCAACCAAGGTTCCTCTAGCGCTCCTCCAAGGGTTAATAAGGATAGGGTTTCCAACCCTAAACCTCCCGGAGGAAATGGAGGTGGCTTTTCTTTGGCTAGGCCAAATTGCTCTAAATGTGGAAGGCAATATGAGGGTAAGTGCCTAGCCGGCACGAATTGTTGATATGGTTGTGGTAAGAGTGGTCATCAAGTGAGGAATCGCCCAATGCTTACGGCTAAAGGAAGAGAGGGCAAGCAAGCTCCTCCAAGCGATTCAAACTCCAATGCTCCAAAGGAAAACCACTTCTATGCTCTCCAAACCCGAGGGGACCAATAGAGCTCCTCGGATGTAGTGACCGGTATGTTAAAAGTCTTTCTTATTGATGTGTATGCCTTGTTGGATCCCAGTGCTGCTTTATATTTTTTGACACCCAATGTGGCAATGAGGTTTGATGTTTCTCCGGAAGTGTTATTAGTACCTTTTTATGTCTCTACTCTTGTTGGTGATTTTGTGGTGGCTAAGAGGGTTTATAGATGATGTCCCATTTCCTTATCCCATAGAGTTACTCTCGTTACTTGGTAGAGCTTGACATGTTAGACTTTGATGTGATTCTTAGTATGGATTGGTTGCACAAATGTTACATCTCTATTGATTGTAGAACTCGGGTGGTTAGATTCCAATTTCCGAATAAGCCTATCTTAGAGTGGAAAGCAGGAAATTCTATGCCTAGAGGTCAATTTGTGTCTTACCTTAAAGCTAGGAAGATGATCTCAAAAGGTTGTTTTTACCATTTAGTTAGGGTGAGAGATGATTCTGACACCCTTTCTCTTGAGTCAGTTCCAGTGGTTAATGAGTTCCCAGAAGTTTTCCTTGATGATTTGCCTAGTATTCTTCCTGAGCGGGAAATAGATTTTGGTATTGACCTTTTTCTAGGTACGCAACCTATCTCTATTCCCCTTATAGAATGGCTCCAACCGAGTTAAAAGTTGAAAGAACAATTAAAGGATTTGTTAGACAAAGGTTTCATCTGATTGAGTATCTCTCCATGGGGTGCTCCTGTGTTGTTTGTTAGAAAGAAGGATGGGTCTCTTAGAATGTGCATCGATTATCCCCAATTGAATAAAGTGACCATTAAGAACAAGTATCCTCTTCCAAGAATTGATGACTTGTTTGAACAACTTCAAGGGGCTAGTTATTTCTCTAAAATTGATCTTCATTCGGGTTATCACCAATTGAGGGTGAGATTTGAAGATATCCCAAAGACGGCTTTTCGAACTCGGTATGGTCATTACGAGTTTTTGGTTATGTCGTTTGGATTGACGAATGCTCCGGCGGCATTTATGGATTTGATGAATAGAGAGTTTAGGCAATACCTAGACATGTTTGTGATTGTGTTTATCGATGATATTTTGATCTATTCAAGGAGTGAGAATGAACATGTGGACCATTTGAGAATTGTGTTTCAAGTTCTTAAGGACCAGCAACTTTTTCCAAAGTTAAGCAAGTGTGAATTTTGGTTAAGGTCCGTAGCTTTCCTTTATCATATTGTGTCATGCAAGGGGATAAAGATAGATCCTAAGAAGACGAATGCGGTCAAGAGTTGGCCTAGACCTCTAACTCCTTCCGACATTAGAAGCTTTTTGGGTTTGGCCGGTTACTATAAAAGGTTTGTTGAGGGGTTTTCTTCCATTGCTTCTCCTTTGATGGCTTTGACTCAAAAGAAGACTAAGTTTGTGTGGTCAGAAGCTTGTGAGAAAAGTTTCCAAGAGTTGACAAATAGACTTACTTCCGCTCTGGTGTTGACCTTACCGAAAGGTACAAATGGTTTTGTGGTGTATTGTGATGCCTCTAAAGTTGGATTGGGATGTGTGCTTATGCAAAATGGTAAGGTGATTGCCTATGCTTTGATGAGTCCACAAATTGAACTCATTTAGGGCTTTATTTTAATAAGAATAGTGTCCTCAAATGCTTATCTTGTCTAAATATCTGATGAAAACTCTTAAGTTTAAGGTATTTGATGTTTTAGTGAAAGCATGGACACTTAGGTGCAAAAAGGAACAAAAGGGCTGAAAAGAACGAAGAAGCTAAAGGCCGAGGGGATTTACTCCGCCATTTGTTCCAGTACGCGAAGCCCTAAAGGAGAAGGATAAAAAAGGCAATGAAAGGAGCAGTCGGAACTTCTCCAAATAGTTCCACGAAGCAGTACTATACAGCCCAATGGTCCAGAACATGAAGATGCAGAAGGCAAGCACGAAACGGCGATGAGACAGACGAAGGGCGAATCGCCAAAGTCATTAGGCGATATCGACTAACTTCGCCGAAAGATCCGCCAGCGCTAATTTCTAAAGTCTATAAATACTGAACTTATTATTCATTTTAGGTAGTCGAACTTTTATTTTAATTTCCATAATAGAATGGTACTTTTTGGATATTTTTCTCTCAAGTTTGGAGAGGGTTTTTGGGAGACTTGAAGAAAGAAGGATTTCATCTTCCCCAAGTTGGAAGTGGGTCTTCTCCATTCTTCTTCCTTTGCTTAAATCAAGGTTTAATTTCTTATACCCATTTGATTTTACTATCATTTTAGATGTATTTTGTTATTTCTTGATGTGTGGCTAAAAAACCCCCATTCTTGGGGTGTGATATAGCAAATATGTGTTGATATTATTGTTGGGTCTTTCTTGCTGACAGGTTAGATGTAGTTTAATGGTGATTTCACCTAGTGATTGTGGTTTAATCTAAAGGGTTTGTAGTTGCAAATAAAAGCCACCCGTGTGTTTTCGACTTGCCCGTGAGGGAGGTCCCGAAACCAAGACCACTAGACTAATGGCCTAAGAAGTGGGCCGACATGAGGTTCTAGTCGAGAGGGTGAGCCCTAGTCCCATATCCTAACACTCAGCTCGAGAGAGTGGGTAGGGCAAGGCGTAGGATGGTCTTTATGCGGCAAATGGGTGTCCGAGAGGAACGCATTTGAAACGGGGTAAGTTGCCCGAGAGGGAACTTATTTCCATTTAAAGCTTAGCCTAGTCACTTGTCACGACCCAAGCCTAGGGCCTAGACGTGACATGGCGAATGAGGAACCCGAAGGAACCCCAAATAAGCCTCTCAAACTTGTCATCACACTTCATCGATCGCGGAAGTACATTCAACATTTATTTAACGGGAAATAGGGACTAAGGGCAAACCATTTCAAAAT
>JAJOOR010003877.1:0-12657 GCA_036250505.1 Solanum acaule | reverse complement strand
CGTGAAAGAAGAAGAAGAAGATTGCTGCTGATTGTATTGTATTGCTGTTGATGGGTTTGGGTTGGTAATTGGAGAAAAATTGGAATTGAGGGAGTTGGGCTGATAAAGTGTTAGGGAATTGGACTTCAAAGTTTGGGCCATTTGCTAGAATTTTGGGCTTCTTATAAAGAGTTAAAGGTGAAGTAAGAAAATGGGATTAGATTATGAATGGCCATATGGATTTAGATCATAGCAATTGAATTAAGAAAATAGCCATTTTGAATTTGGCTAAAATTCAAATAAGATGAATTAATATTAATTAATTAACGAGCTTCTTAATTTTGACAAAATAAAATAATTAACTTAATTATAAACTAATACTTTAAAATATAAACTATTATATATGTGAACTAATTAACCAAATATTCAATTAAAACAAAATATTTTTGAGACGATTTTCGCATAATCATAAAATGTATTAATTATATACATAATTATATATATATATATATATATATATATATATTGTCTAAAAATTATAAAAATAATAAAATTAATTAAAAGTAACTTTAAAAAATATTTTAAACTTTATAAACCAATTATTTCAAATCGTTTGGAATTTAGGAAGCTCGATGATTAATTCTTATCGGGGAGGGTTAAAATTGGGTGTCAACAGCTGTCCCTCGTTTTACTTGGATTGACGCAACAAATTCGAGGAAAATGAAATTGACTAATACAATTTTGATTGACCACATATTCATCTTTTGGAAATGGGATTTTGGTACGAATTTTAGGAATTATGGCCGAACCCCAAAAATGGGTTTCCTACATATCTCAGGCTATATGAGAATTCACGTCACTTGTAGTTCGGTACGCTTGATTCAACGCACGATTTTGAAAGAATTCAAAAGTCATCCCAATACCTAATTATGAAGAGACTGAAATGCTCGAGAATAAATTTTAAGAGCGAATATTGGAATACAGCCGAGTTTTCAACACTGATCCCGCCTACATATCCCTCAACTTAGGGAATCAGGCTGCTTGTAGTTCGACTCTATCGGTTGAAAAGTAAATCTATTATGCAAGATAATTTTTGGCTCTGAAGGAGTGACAAATAAGTCGAGTATGAAAAAAAAGGCTTGCAACCTCTTAGCCATGAATGCGGAGCTCTTCACATTCATAATTAAGAACTTACACAGACATAATTTTCAAAGCTCTTGCGCATTGTCACTCAGATTAGAAAGTTGCCTCCGGCGAAAGCCAAAACTTTCCAGATGCGAAAATGAGATTGATAAACCTAAAGAAAAACCCACATGCCTTCTAATAGGGGTGTGGTTTGATTGTGGTAGAAGTCGCTCCTCAGCTCGCGTCCTAAGAGTTTGGCACTCCTCTTTGGACTATGTCCCAGTTCGCTGCTAAGAAAAAGTTCCACGTTGTGCTGCATCCTTGTTGATGTCGTCCGCACCTGTGGTTTGATTTAAGAATTCATCCTCTCGGATGCTCTCGACAAAGACTGAAATAAACTTATTAGTAGAAACTGTAACTGGAAAAAGTGGTAGCATCTCTTACGATGCTTTTTTCAGTTACTCTTGTTGTGAAAAATGTCACATAAGTATGTTCAGTATATGTCTGCACACTTAAAGTAAATAATTAGTAGAAATAGTGCCGCTCTAGCTGGCAGTTTGAGTAAAAAATAAAGAAAGCATAAACATCTTTTTTAACAAGATGAGAAAATAAAGAAGTATTGAGAGTAAAAGATAATGGATACCGCTTTCGAACACAGTATGTCCATTACAACTCATGATTTGTTGCGGATTTGGAGATGTCATTGCTTGTTTTCTGCATGGCAAACTCCTGTGATTTCTGCAACGAGCCAGATGGCTCAATGATTATCCAACTGTAACGAGTGGATGACTCGATAATAGTCTAATTGTAATGAGGTGGATGACTCGATAATTATCCAACTGTAACGAGGTGGATGCTCGATAATTATCTAACTGTAACGAGGTGGATGCTCGATAATATTTCAACTGTAATGAGGTGGATGCTCGAGAATATTCCAACTGTAACGAGGTGGATGCTCGAGAATATCCCAACTGTAACGAGGTGGATGACTCGATAATTATCCAATTGTAACGAGATGGATGCTTGATAATTATCCAACTGTAACGAGGTGGATGCTCGATAATATTCCAACTGTAACGAGGTGGATGCTCGAGAATATTCCAACTGTAACGAGGTGGATGCTCGAGAATATCCCAACTGTAACGAGGTGGATGACTCAATAATTATCCAATTGTAACGAGATGGATGCTTGATAATTATCCAACTGTAACGAGGTGGATGCTCGATAATATTCCAACTGTAACGAGGTGGATGACTCAATGATTATCCAACTGTAACGCGGTGGATGACTCGATGAATATTCGCTCCTCAGCTTGCACTAAGGAAAAGTTCCACATTGTACTACATCTTTTCTGATGTCGTCTGCACCTGTGGTTTGATTTGAGAATTCATCATCTTGGATGTTCTCGACAAAGAATGAAATAAACTTGTTAGCAGAAACTATAATTTAAATAGAGAAGTGATACGTTTTACCGTATTCAACAAATGTTCTTTTCTATAAATGTTGTGACGTTAGCCTCCATTGATTTTGACGTAGTAGATGATCACCTGATATGATATGGATGACAATGCTTCATTGATAAGATGATGATGATCCATTGGTAGGATACTGTTGCTACATGATAGGATGATGATGTCGATGCTCCATTGATAGGATAATGATTGATGATCCATCGGCGGGATGATGTTGATGCTCCATTGATAGGATGATGATGATTCATTGATGATTCATTGGTAGGATGATGTTGATCCATTGGCAAGATGATGTTGATGCTCCATTGATAGGATAATGATTCTTCATTGATGATCCATTGGTAGGATTATGTTGATGCTCCATTAATAGGATGATGATTCTTCGTTGATGATCCATTAGTAGGATTATGCTGATCCATTGGAAGGATGATGTTGATGCTCTGTTGATATGACGATGATTCTTCGTTGATGATCCATTGATAGGATTATGTTGATCCATTGATGATCCATTGGTAGGATGATGTTGATCCATTGGCAGGATGATGATATTCCATCGATAAAATGACGATGATGTCCTTCTCGGTGGTGGTACTATCTCATTTGATAATACAGATATGTCCTTCTGGGTAGTGGTATTATCTCATCTGATGATTCTGTAGAAATGCCTCCTTGATATTGAAAAATGTAATTTGATGTCATTGTAGATGCTTGTACATATTGAGAGTGACACTTTCACTTGTTCACATTTGAACATTTGTATTCCTTGTGACACATACTTTGCTGGGAATTTGAACGAGATGTTGTTGCTCGTATTCTGAACTGTTTCTTTTTCTTCTGAAAAACTTCAATGACTTTCCTGCATCCACAAAAAAGTTGTCAATTTTGGGGAGCTCCCCGCCCTTTTGACTTCTCCATATTCGTTGAATGGAGGAATGTGGTGAACTTGAGGAGATCTTATAGACCTGCATCCACAGAAAAATTGTTAGTTTTTAAAACAAACTGATCTGTGTTGAGTTCTTCAAACGCTTGCTACTTGTCTTGCTATCTTCAGTTGGTCACTCCAATCTCTTGCTTCTCGATAGACAAGTCAAAACATTTTATGCAAAGAAATTTGAAACATGTAGATAAAATCTTTAAGAAAAGGGTTTTCAAAGAGCTGTAATTGAAAAGGGTCACTGCCAAATATCATGTCACGTTAAGCTGAAATGAACACCCCTGGTTCCAAACTTTTGATGTATCCAAGAGATTGTTCTAGAGAATTCTAAAAATCCTTAAAGCTTGAGAGGTTTCTGACGTGGTCCTGCCGAAATCTACTTTAATCAGAAAGTTTTGCAGACGACTCTGAAATTCATAGGTGTCGGAGATTGCTGCAATTGACTATCAATCTTAACGATGCCAAAGATCATTGCAATAGCTTTAAACTTCTAATCACGCTCGAGATATTCAAAATTTACCACAAGCTTCTACTGATGCTTAAGAATTTTTATTTTTTTTTATTTTATTTTGAGGTCATCCTCAAAATTTTTTGTCCCAGTTAGATGTCTTGTCGTATCTTAAACTTTTGATATGACTTTTAGAAATTTTGAGATCCTCTCAAAAATTCTGTCCCAGTTGCAACTCTCAATGTATCTTCAGTCTTGACTTGTTGGAGAAATCTTCTTCTTGAGAATTTTTTAGTCCCTCTAAAAAATTATGTCTCAGTTTCTATGTAAAGAAAAAATAGGAATCTTATGGGAGATATGACTGAACCGTTGTGGCACCTACGTATCCCGTTGAGGCAAGAATCAGGTCAAACGTAGTTCCCCTCGAGGGTTAACAGAAATAAGAAATTTAACTAAGGAAATGACCGAGGCCGACATAGACCGCCTACGTATCTCATTCTTGAGAATTCAGGTCGAACGTAGTTCAAGTACAAAAGGGAAATATTGAAAATATATGAAGGGGTGACCGAAGCCGACATAGGCTGCCTATGTATCTCATTCTTGAGAATTCAGGTCAGACGTAGTTCATTACAAATAATAATTTTCTAAGACGATTACAAACAAACGATGCGATTACAAGAAAAGAAATAAAAGAAACTCTGAATCTTCAAATATCATAACTCTTGATAGCATCTGTGTCGATTGACAACTTGAGATGAATGTCTATGTTCAACCACGGCATGTGATCAAACAAATGCATCAATGTATTTTCTAAGTAAACTATTGAGTTCTCTTTTCAGATCTTCTCTCAGATGGACCCTAATTCTGACTTCTTTGACACAGTCATTCTTTTTCCAGATTTACAGTTTTCGTCTCATCCATTCAACTTATTCGGATTGTTGAACTGTTTCAAATCTTTGACAAGGTGTTCGAATATCATGATTTTCTCGTCATGCTCTTCAAACTCATCTTCATCTACCTCACTTTGTTCATTCGGCTTGTGACATGACATGATATTGACAGGTTTAAAGAGTTATTTTTATAGAAATAAAAAATAAAGACCGTTAGATAGAAAAATTAAAGCAAGCAAAGTAAATTTTCGCAATAAAAGAGGCTTTCATTGAAAATAAGGAAATATGAACTTTGGCCATGACCATGGGCCATTTTGCCTTTTTCAAAACATCACGAGGGAAATTAAAACATAATTAGTTAAAATGACATAAAAGGCGGGTTCCGAGCCTCATTCGGACTACCACCAATTTTAAAAAACAACATAAGATTCATCTTTGTCTATCAAGATGAGCGAGGAATCAAGAGAGGAGTGGAAGTCCAATTAAGAACTTGCTCCATTGGCTCGGCATCTTGTATGCTTGGTGTCTCGATCATCTTCTTGGGCGCAACATCACCTTCTTCACAGTGATTCCCAATTCTTTCTCCAAGACCGTCATCATTGGCATATTCCTCTACCAGAAAGGACTGACGTAAATGAGGCAAAGATTTTGGTGGAATATGATTAATCCCCTTCTTGTTCTGACCCCCTCTTGACACAGAAGCAAAAGCTTGATGCGGTGTCATGCTCGTGAAATTGAGTTTCTCGCTTATGCTTGGATAAGCTACAACTTTCTCAAGGTTGTCAGGACCAGCCAGAACTATCGTCTTTGCCATGCACCACCTACCCTCCGTCTCTATCATATTGATAGTGGCGCCTCCATAGTTTGGTAGAGGATTACTGTTGACGCTGGGTGCGGCGGTCTGGAGAGTGACCACCCTCTGGTCGATCAAGTCCTGTATCTTATGCTTTAAATTAATACAGTCTTCAGTATCATGCCCAATACTGTTGGAATGATACGCACACCTTCGATCATCTCGATAGAATTTAGAGCTAGTATCAACAGGCTTGGGCCCAACTGGATGAATAAAACCTGCCACAGTTAATCACTCAAACAACTTTGTTCGACTTTCAATGAGCGGCATAAACTTTCGAGTAGGTTTCTTCTCAAGACGTGGATAAGGAGGATCATAATTGCCTTGTTGAGGGGGAGGCATTTGACGATAATCTAGGGCATTTTGACGGGGAGGTGCTTGAGACTTTGGGTCAATAATGCTACTAGTGAATCCCCCACGATTCAACAATGAACTACCATTGGTATTGGAAGTGACCGTTGGAATGGTGACAATTCCTTGATCAATCAAGTCCTGAATTTTGTGCTTCAAGTTGATGCAGTCTTCAGTGGTATGTCCAGCACCTCCTGAATGGTAAGCACAATGAAGATCTAGTCGGTAAAGTCTGGAATTGATATTGACGTTGTTTGGATCAATTGTTCGCATCAAACCAGCCACTTTCAATCTCTCAAAGAGTTGGGTTCGACTTTCAACCAAAGGAGTAAAGACTCGAGAAGGTTTCTTCAAAAACTCCTGACAAGAAAGATTGTAATTATTTCGTTAAGATGGATGTGCTTGGCGATAACTGGGAGGATTTTGGCGAGTAGGTGCTGGTGTTTGGAAATTTTGGTATTGTGGAGCTTTGTAGCTATGAGGGGCATTGAGGTAATTTGGCAATGCAGCTTGGTAACTTGATTGAGCATTTGGGTAATTTTGCAATGGAGCTTGGTAATTTGGATAATGTGGTAGTGGAGGTTGGTAATCTGGTTGAGTGGAGTGAGGATTTTGTGGAGCTAAAGGGTAGGTTTTGGATGGTAAAGACTTTCGAACGTTGAGACCGGCATGCCTGTTTGATTTTTGGCTTGATTCAAATGAGATAGAGGAGACATCTTCCCTCTTCCTCCTCAATGGTCCCGATGATTCATCTTGGGGAGTCATTCGGATGATTTTTTCGGTCTTGAGACCGTCTTCAATAGCTTCACCAATTTTGACTATCTCACTGAACTTTCCTCCTAAAACGAGCAACATCTTATTGTAGTACTCCGGCTCTTGAATGGGCACGAATACTTCAATAATTTCTTTTTCGGTCATGGGAGGCCTAACCCTTGCAGCCTCTCTCCTCCAACGGTAGGCATACTCTCGATAACTTTCAGTAGAATTCTGTTTGATTCTCTCCAAAGAGTATTGATCGGGAATGAATTCTACATTGTAACCAAACCTTTCAATGAAGTCTTTAGCCAAAGCGTTCCAACTTGGCCACTGCTTGATTTCTTTAGAGATAAACCATTCCAACGCTTCTTCTTTTAGACTGCGACTAAAGAGTCGCATCAACAAAGCATCATCTTTCCCAACTCCAATAAGTTGATCACAATAAGCCCTCAAATGAGTCAAAGGATTTTCAACTCCACCAAAAGTGTCAAATTTTGGTACTTTAAAACCTTCTGGAAGCTCCAAATGTGGATGACGACACAAATCTTCATAATTCAACCCCACAATTTCAAGGGTGTACTGACCGTCCTTCATTGCATTCATAACTTTCTCTCTGATGCTTTGCTCAGCCTTTCCTTTTATGACCTTCCATTCATTCTCCTTCTTCTCATAATTTTTGGGTTCAAAATGTGGGGTAAATTGAGGGTACAATTCAGGCGATATTGAAAGATGAAATGCGGTTTTTAGAGGTATGGGTTAAGTGGTAGGTGGCTTTTTGACAATTTGAGTAGGGATTTGACGGATCAGAGGAAAATTCTGGAAATTGGTATTTGGGTTTTGGGGAGTAGGTAGCTTTTGGTGTGAGGAGCTAGCATGATGTGGGTTAGGGGTGGTTAAGTCAATAACGGGAGGTTTTGGAATCATAGCGGTGGATGAATTATTTGGAAAATGTTCGGATACTGGATCAGAAGTAGGAAAATGGAGTGGATGTCTTTCGTTGCCTGGAGTAGGAGTGTTGGCAACAATAGCCAAATTCGTCAAATCTCGGGTCTTATCCATTTCAGCCCTCATTTCAGCAATCTGTTGGAACAATTGTGCAATCAACTTGTTCTGTTCAGCAATGATAGGATCATTCACAGTAATTTCATTCAAATCATTATTCTCAACAATTTCAACCATTTTCTCTTTGCCTTTTGACAGACATTGGTCGGAGAAGGAATTTTTGGGGTCTTTGGACCTTGTGAAATAGGGATGTTCTGCCATTTCCTCAACACATATCAGTTTTGAGTACCTGACAAAGAAAAACAACTCAAAGGTAAATGTGTTAGTCTGTGTCGATAAAAAATAATACAAAATATCACACACATTATTTGTAAACACGTAAGAGTTGCTTCATTTAAAGATAAACTAGCCCATATATATAGAGAAATGATTAAATAGACAGGAATTTGTCTGTTTGATTTTGACTTTAGTGAATCAGAAATGTCGACTTGAGTCGAGACAAAGTCGATTATATCTTTCATGGTCATATTTCTGATTTTCGATTGAGATGTAACTCAAATTTCTTTGGAAAATACATAATTTTTCAAATATGGGGACCGAGCCTTGAAAGGTTGCCTACGTATCTCACGAGGGAGAATTCAGGTCCTACGTAGTTTGACCTTCCTTTTTGACTTGAATAAATCGACCTTTTCTGAGATAGGAGAGTAAGAATTTGAAAGTGAAGTTCGAATTTATTGGGAAACTAAAGACTCCAAGAGTATTTGGACGCACTTTTTGATAGTGATTCATTTGTTTTTGCTTAGAGGTTCTAAAAACAATTCGAAGAAGAGTGAGCTAGAATATTTCCAAATAAAGTAACATATTCACACAAGCAGTTATAACAAATAAACATATATTGCGTGTTCTAAACAGATATGTGACCCTTTTATGCCAAGGGTAGGCCTAATGATTTGAAGGATGTATACGCCATTTGAAACATTCTATTGCCCCAAAACTTAAATTTTATGAATAAACTAAACGGGGATACATAATATGGGAAATAGGATACAAATAATCAGTCCCGCGCAGGGGTACGATCCTAAACTATGCTTCCATGAAAGGACCTTCGTTCTTGAGCTTCTTGTCGTATCTGGGTGCCAACGCCTTTGGATGGACTAGTAGCTTATAAAACTCATTTAGTTTTATTTTTTTGACTAGAATAGGCTATAAAACTCCCAACCCCAAGGAACAATGGTGTGTCAAACGACGTATACAACTTTCAAATATAAACACATAAGTATGATCGCCCGTTTAGGCCGTGGGCCATTTTGGACTCAAGGTAGTCTTTCTAATGGGCCCAACACGCCTTGAGTGTTGGGTCATCTTAGTTCAATGTGCTAAAAAGGATTTAGTTTCGCTCTACGCTAGTTGACTAAGAATTGGGTTTAGAAATGACGGTTACCCGAGTTGGACAAACAACGGGGTGAAGTATAACAAACGACGTTGGATGACCACAAGTCAACTATTCGTTTATCACTTCAAAAGAATTCAAAGGTGTTTTTTCTAAAGGACAGCCGTGGTAAGCCACGTAACCACCATTTCCTAACGCAATCTATTTGTCATTTGGCGGAATCGGGTGCCATGAATGCCACAGTTCAATATATATGATAAATAAAACAAGTAAACAGTTAAAACATGTAGCCAAATAACTTAATCTTAAGGTTAGAACCATTCAAATCCCCAGCAGAGTCGACATTCTGTTTTATTAGAAAATATATTTTGAACTTGTTTAAGAGTCGCCACTTAATTTTTGAGAAAAATCAAGAAAACTACTGTTTTCAAAAGACTAAAACAGAAAATCTAGTGAAAACTTAAAGGGGGTTCGGGGTTCTTATTAGTATTTTGGAAAGGGTTTGAAAGCAGCCGAAATGCCCGCTAATACGCGGTTATCGGGTAATTAATTATTTGGCTAAAATAATTTTAACTTAATTTGAATTGAACCATTTTATAATTAGGACCATTTTAAGGGAGAAAAAGGAAAATATTGAAGTATTATCTAAGTGAAAATATTTTGTAAATTTATTTATTTATTTTTAAAGTCAAGTGAGAGATGAGTAATTTAGTTAAGTAATTAATCCAAAATGGGTGTCTTTCGGGGATCTAAAAATTTTAAAACCTTAAGATTAATAGCAGATAATGACCAGTAAATAAACACAACAAAGAAAGAAAGGGAAGAGATTTGGACCCAAATCTGGTTCTTGTCCGCCTGGGCCAGTATTTGGGCCCATTTTATTTTGGGCCTTTGGCCCCTTTAAGTCATCATCACCTGTCCTAAACTAACATGAAATAGATATCTTTCTTTTGGACCTTAAGCCCAATTCCTCCACCTGTCCTAGGAACTAATAAGTAATAATAAGTAAAATGACAAGGGGGTTAGGTCCAATGATAACAAAATACAGTTCCGAATAAATAAAGGTGGGCTTTTGGCCCAATCTTTTTTAACTCCCAATTTTCCCTGCTTTTCTTTCAATTTTGAGACCTGTTCGTCGATTTTCAATGGCCGGTTGACTCGATAAAGGAATTTGAGCCTTTATGGCTCTCTTGAAATGCAAGGGAGAAAAAGAGTCCATAATGGACTCAAATGGAGTTTTTCACATGCAAACGAAGAGAACGAGAATTAGTATTTAACGGTAACATCTCAAACAATAACTCTAAATGATAATGAAGACTAATACTCATAAAATAATAATGCACCAAAGGGAGCTAAAGTAGGACAAATGAATCGAGTTGAACAATATAGCAAGCAACTCTCTAATACCACTTTATAGAAGGACCAAAGTTTGAAAGGGAAAACGAGATGCTTTAGTAAATTATGAACATGATACGATCATATTAACACAATCATGCTTCAAGATACCACTTACTTCATCCATTAAGCCAAAGAAATAAGATGACTACTGGAAAAATAATAAATAACTAAACTAGGCTAGCTTTAATATTCAACACATTTGCCAAAATCACTTAAGAAGCATGGCTACAGTTACGGAAATTCCAAAGAGTCATCAACTTATTCTAAATCAGAAGCAGATTAGATTTAAGTTTAAAATAAGTGGAGGGCTAGATTGTGATGAAACGATAACAACAACAGATTCAAACTTAAACAAAGAACGAAAATTAATTATTCTTTAATCATACTAACAGTTCAAGAGTTCACACTATTCTCACAATCAACAAATGAAGCTGATGAGCAGTGATGCTAACTCAAAGAGAGAACAAAGAGCTAAAAAATCTAGATTTTTCAACAGTGAAGTAATTGCAAAAAAAATGAGATCATTTTCAGGTTTGGATTCCATGAACTTTCACGAACAAACTATCAAATTCATATCTAAATCATGTCACTTTTAAAATACACCGTAAATGACCCTTGACAAAACCTAGAACGGATCAAAACCACTCACAACGAGAAATCAAATTTAAGAAGAAAAAACATAAAAGAACACAATCAGCACATCTGATTTCTTCCATTAAAAAGTAAATATATCAACATATTTTAGCAGTTTCACACTAAATAAACAATCTGACATTTGATTTGATGATATTTTAGATTTGTAGTGTTGCTAACAGAGGCATGATGTTAGAAGAAATGAAAAATAACCATACCTAAATCATCTAAAAAAAGAAAGAGACTAAGCGTGTTAAACTAGAAGAAATTGAGATGAGAGGGATTTTACCTTTTCCGGAGCAGCGAAATGAGACAACGAATTGAAGAACAATGACTTCACCACAAACCGAGCTTCACCGAATTCCGGTGAGCTTCTGGTGAACAGTAAACGGAAAGGAGACCAAAATCTATACTCAAGAATATATGACTCAAATGCCTCAATTTTTTCCTCAATATGGCTGTCTCTAACCTCTAAAGCGTAAGCTATTTCCTTCGCTATTTCTTGAATGGAAAAATTGTGTTTCTTAAGTCTAAAATCTGTGTTCCAAACCCTCTCCCTCCTCTCCTTTTCTCACCTCTATTTTTCCCAACCCCAAACGATGAAGAAGGAGAGGGTTTATATAGAGGGGAAATTGGAATTGAAAAAGGGGGGAAACGAAATTGAAATTCAAAATTCAAACCTCGAAGGATAAGGAATATTCTTCGAATTATTCCCAAACCTCAACAAATTCGAACGGAAAAATGAATTGAACCGCTTGATCTTGGAGCAAGGACGCTTGAAACGCGGAGATGGCTCCACCTGGAAGATTCTCGAAATGAATTTGTACGAGTGGATAAGGGGGAGACGCGCGATCTGGGCTCATTCGGGTAGCGATAAAGGACTGGTGCGCGTTTGGGTTCGCTAGTTGGATCGTATTTCTACGTGAAAGAAGAAGAAGAAGATTGCTGCTGATTGTATTGTATTGCTGTTGATGGGTTTGGGTTGGTAATTGGAGAAAAATTGGAATTGAGGGAGTTGGGCTGATAAAGTGTTAGGGAATTGGACTTCAAAGTTTGGGCCATTTGCTAGAATTTTGGGCTTCTTATAAAGAGTTAAAGGTGAAGTAAGAAAATGGGATTAGATTATGAATGGCCATATGGATTTAGATCATAGCAATTGAATTAAGAAAATAGCCATTTTGAATTTGGCTAAAATTCAAATAAGATGAATTAATATTAATTAATTAACGAGCTTCTTAATTTTGACAAAATAAAATAATTAACTTAATTATAAACTAATAATTTAAAATATAAACTATTATATAACTGAACTAATTAACCAAATATTCAATTAAAACCAAATATTTTTGAGACGATTTTCGAATAATCATAAAATGTATTAATTATATACATAATATATATATATATATATATATATATATATAT
>JAJOOR010003870.1:0-36525 GCA_036250505.1 Solanum acaule | reverse complement strand
TCCCACAGCAGTTATTGTATTTTTATACACAGAAATTATTGTATTTTATATACATCAGTTCAATTGTATTTCTATATACATCTCAGGCTTATTGTATCTTTGTATACACACAGAGTTTATAGCAGGTTTGAAACAGTCTTTCTTTATATCGTACTTGTTTTAAGTTGCCTAATATTGAAAGAAGTCAATTAGGTTGAGTTGAGTTGAGCCAGATAAGCTATTCAGTTTCTACCAGATCTCCTTCTAGCCTTTGTTGCTTAGTTTCCAGCTCGCATACTCGTACATTTCATGTACTGATGCCAGTTGGCCTGTATCTTATGACGATGCAGATACAGGTACCCCAGATCAGCATCCTGCACGTCGTTGATCCAGCTGAGCACTCCAGAGTCAGTTGTGAGCCTCATTGCTTTCCGGAGGACTCAATTATTTTTGTGTACTTAGGTTTGTTCTATTAGGATGTTGCGGGGTCTGTCCCAACATCCATGTCAGTATTTTAGAGGCTTCATAGACAGTCAGTCAGTTAATATTGAGTCTCTCATCTATATGTATATATGTAAATATTCTATTTTGAGACTCGAGGTGCCTTTTGGCCAGATTTGTTCAGTTAAGTTGTCTTGTGACTTTGCATTGCATGAAGTTATTCTGTTAAGTTAGGTTTCCACTGAGTTAAGAAAGCCAGGCCAAGGGTTCGCTTGGGGCCAGCAATGGTCTCCGAGTGCCGGTCCCGCCCAGGGTGTAGGCTCGGGGCGTGACAGTAAGTAAGCCAGGCCAAGGGTTCGCTTAGTGCCATCAATGGTTCTCGAGTGCCAGTCCCGCCCAGGGTGTAGGCTCGGGGTGTGATTGAATCGATTGGTCTATCACGCTTCTGGCGTACCATAGACACTGTCCTTCAAGAACTATTTATTGAAGCATTTGCAGCTTAATTAAAATATTGGGTCAGCAAATACTTCTGGCAATTTTTTTTAACGAGGATCTAGATAATTCACCCTACACATAATTTTCAGCTGCTAAACATATCTTCCCTTAATGTTAGGTAATCTAACATTTATCCCCAACCTCATTTAGGGATCCATCTTTGTGCGTGGTGGAGTAATAAAATCATATGTGCACACATCAAATTTTTAGATGGAAATTATTTGGTTCCTGACCCTGAACCAATTGTGATGGGAGAACCTTGTTGGCTTGATGCATACACGGTAAATAAACTCATCTCACACCAAATTTTATTTGAGATATTTTTTTTTCTCATAATCAATGGTCTAGTTATAATTGGATGCAAACAATTTCTGCTAAACCAACCAGTATTATCAACATAATTTTATAGTTTGGAACTGTGCTCTTAATTTAACAATTTGAGCAAACAACCTTACAAAAACCAATTTGTAAGTTGATACAAATGCACATGTGACCATACCATAGATGCATCTATTAGATCATAATAGTAAGCGGTCCACATGGCAGGTGAACGGGCCCATATTCACATTTTTATATGTTCCAAATAATTTCAAGGGATACAATTCCAACCTTAGCTGGTACAATGATCATTTTATCATGAGAACAAGCAACACATGAGAATTCTTGAAGAATCTTTTATTTCTTCAACATATAACCACATGTATTCTCAATTCTTTTGCATCACATTTGAACCGAAATGGTCAACCGGTTATGCCAACTGATATTTATTCTAGTAAACTTCTAGTTTACTTTTGCATGTGATTCCATCATCATGCCTATATTTGTATACAACAAACAAGAGAAAGGCGGGTAACCTTTTATGTAATTATTCATCACCCGCTTTGATTGTAGTAATCCGAAGATATTTAATCTTTCAATAATTTACAATCTCAATATAATAATTTTTTCTTTTGAATTCCTCTGAAACTTAAAAAGTTTCTTTTGAGACTTACTACAACTCCAATATTATGAACAATTTCATTCCTCCAGATAGTAATAAATTAGTCCTTTCGGAACTCAATTAATTTTGTGTACTACCATAAATTTCACAACACCATTCTTATGGTGACCATCTCCTTCAAGGAGAAAATTATTATTGTCATGGTTAAAATTATTACACGCAAGACTTCTTTCTTGACAACCAATGACAAATTTGTGTTGCCACACAATAATATTTATTTTGGTCATGGCCACAACCTTTATAGGAAAAAAATATTTCTTTCTTTTGTCCTTCTATAATTTAACATACCACAATATTTGTGTACTACTCAAAGTATATGACTAAATGACCATTTATGTCAAAATATTTCTTTTCAATCTCTCAAACCTCCCGTAGAAGTGAGATTTTACATTTATCCAATCATACAAGAACATGTCCTTATCCATACGAATACAAGTCACATTTTCTACAAGAAATATGCCATAACTATTGTACATGCTCCATAAGTTTTTATTATAAGCTCATTGTCATTCTTTGACATTATCAAATTTATGTGACCCACCTCAACATCACTTTAAGAGGTCAAATATACTACCACTTTGTATTTCTTTATTTTGATGGAGGATTTACAAAAAAATTTAAATCGGGTTGCACCAACAACAATGTGCCCAATAACCTTTCATACCACTTTGATGGCCAAAAATTACCTTCACATTTGAAGGACCATCTTAAGAACTCATAATGTTCTTCCTTTAAATTACCATAATGATGACCATTAACATTTCTCCACACATATTCATACATTCAACCATTTGTCATCTTTCAGACATATTATGCATTGCTACCACATTCACATAAGAGAATAGAGCAAATTTATTGGGCAGATTTCATGACTTTTAGTCAAAAGTATATTATTTTATGTTAATCATCATCATATCATCACTATAGTGCATTAGGACTTAAACCCAATGTCTTACCCATATAAAGGCGTCTTTGGTCATAAATCAATGAAACTTGAACTCAACTTTTTATTATCATGGTGCACCGAGATTTTAACTCGATGTCTTATCCACTTGATGCGGTGAAACTTGAATTGACTGTCTTACCCTCAATCAATGTCATAATAGGCCAGGTATACTTGAACTCGCCTTCAAACCTTTGAAATGTTACCACTTTTGTGATTTTATACATAAGTAAATTAATTCTTAACAAGACATGAAATATAGTCATATCACTCCAAGTCAAGTTTCATGAAAAGACACAAAAGACTAGCCCATCCACCTTTAGATCCAAAAACATCCATTTGTTAGATTAAAAAAACAAATAAAAATGCATAAAATCTTAACTTACCCAATTATGCCATAAAAGTTGGTATGACTAATCTGCAACTCAATAAATCATTAAGGCTCAAATATTATAAAAATGTAGATACGATGAACTGAAATTATGTATGTGAACCACTTAGATTCTAGATCATCTATAGATAATATGTACATAATTAAATACATATGTTATCACTTAAGTTACTAAAGTAATATTACTGTACATATTTTGTTGATCAAGAAACATACCAGTATATCACAGAGAGAACATCCGACCACTTTGAAAACAGAATTGCTCCATTCGTGAATATCCGCTAATTAAATTGTCATAGCAACATCATAAGAGAATCGTGCTGAGAACGTGTTGTAAAACCTAAGAACAAAAAAACCATATAAAGATGAAGACAAGAAGAATATAAGACAAGAGGAACAATATAAGATATCTTTCTTTCTTTCAAGTGTATCACCAAATCTTCAAGTGTGTACAATATGAACCCTATTGCCTCTATTTATAGTGTAACATAGAGGCATACCAAAGGTTAGTCATAAACATGATATTAACATGAATATAATAGGGGAGGTTATGGAAGTGAAAGGTTACAAGAATAATGATTATAAAGGTGGAGGTTATGGAGGTTATGATTATCTTCATAATGGAAGAAAATAATGGAGTAACTTCTTGATGTAGTGAACATCCACAATATATTATTTTATAACATCTCAAATATTAAAAAAAACTCACATTGATAATATTTTTTCTCAAAAAAATAATACGGAGTAATATATATAAGATTTTTTCAATCAAGCACGAAGACTATTTCAAATTTGTTTTTTTTAAAAATTCAAATTTGGTTCTTAAAGTGCAATCTCAATATTTTTTTTCTCGTGCTCAAATGTCATCATTGCCCTCGTTTCCTTAAGCTCCTATTGAATAAGTTGAAACTTGAAATTTTTTAATTTTTAAAGTTGTTTGAAACATTTATTTCACTTGATTTATTTTTTTAAAATTTTGTGAGTAAAAGTTTCAAAGACTCAAAAACTAATTTGATTCGATTTTCGGGAACTTGAAAGTATTTAAAGATCATTTTTTTAAAAATATAATCAATTTTCATGACCAAATAAAATTTGAAGATAAAATTTTCAAAATCTATAATCAAATACACTAGCTTATTCTTTTGCTTTGGTAATCTTAAATAAAAGTTGGGATCTTTGACATAACAATTATTTCTATATATATCACCTAATGCGTGATAAGTGCGACATCTTTTCAAGCGCTCGTAATAATAATTTCGATACAATTAAATGTAATTTGAGACCTACAATATTCAAATTTAAAGAATGAGATTTCGCAAATATACAAATACATATATTAACTTAAGAAGTAAAGTGGCACACAACAATAATTAAGCAAACAAACATCTAATAAATACTATAAATAAATAAAAGGAGGATAATTTCTTTTACGTACCCATTTTTTATCTTGATAGCAGAATTGGTGTAAATTGACTTTTACGAAGATCAGGTTAAAAGGTTATGTAATTATGTTCAGATGAATTTGATATTTCTTCATGCATTCGTTACAAGTGAGACATTAATGAGGAGTCATAAATATGAAAAATAACTTTATTTTGGCAATCCAGTATTACTCTTTTTTAACATTTAAATAACTGTTATATGACTAAGTTGGTTTAACATTGCCGCTAAAAACTGTTTATTTTTTTAATTACTTTTAATTTTTTTTTAGAAAAGTACTTTTAATTTGAAAAAAAAAAAAACAATTTGGTCTTTAAAAGCTTTTTAGGATCAGAAAAACGTGGTAGGTATTTAGGGATCGAAAAATTATTGGTCGCAAAATCTCTTAAGAACTAGTTCAAAAATTTCATCGTTATTGACTTTTAGCGGTGATCAACTCTCTCTGAACACTATTAATTTTTAAGAATCAAAATCAATTTTTTTGGGAATCAAAATTTTCATTATTAAAATGATTGTTTTTCTTGTTGTGAATAAATGGATTTCTTTTTTAGTGGGGTTAGTGATGCCTTAGCTTGTGTACAATTTAACACTTGTTTTTGTTTGTGTTGGCTTTGCAAGAGCTAGCATGTCTAGCAGTATTTTGTACAACTCATATTCTCGATGATCTATACATCAATAAATTATTACTTACATATATGTGTTTGAAAAGAAAACGTAAAGTCAAATATGAACACTCAAGTTTCAAAAGAAGGAATAAATTTTGTAAAGCTAATGTGTATTTGTTTTTGTTTTTTTTTTAGTTTTTCATACGGCATGTGGTATCTGTTGGAAAGAATGACATTGTAAGGCCCAATGCAAATTGTGGCCCAATACACTAATATGGCCCATATACTTAGGTAGTTAAATTAGTTAACTATAAATACCCTCATTGTATTCTTAACGAAGGTGAAGTCTTCTTGACTCTATACACTTTGATTCAATAATATTTTCCTCTCTTCTTCTTCTCATAAGTTCTTCATTCTTATCCTCATTCTTGAGGATCTTGAGTATAATAATAATTCAGTTCATGGTATCAGAGCAGACGATCAGCGACTGTGGGAGGAAGAAGCAATTTTCAATCGGAGAATTGAGATCTGAAATCCTCGAGTCACAACAGCTACATTGTACAATCTCAGATGAGTTTCAATTAACAAATCATAGAAGTTTAATTGTGTAGTTGCAGTAATTGTCAAATTCAATTAGTAATTGTCAAATTCGATTGCTCTACATTGTGTTCAAATCATACTTTTAGCAATTGCTAAATTTAGTTGCATCGAAAGATAGTAGAATCAAAGAACTCTGGAAAAAATCGCTTGCAAGGTGCTTGTGATAAGTCTAGATACATAAATTTGTGTGTATATCTTGAGAACAAAGTTGTTAAAATCTTAGAAACAGAAAAATGGCAATTGAAGGGAATGGAAACACTAGCACTACTACTGGAGGAGTTAATAATACGATTGATTACAATCATCCGTTGTATCTACAGTCCACAGATGTGAGTGGTGCGTCAATTATCTCATTTCAATTGAAAGGTAATGAGAACTATATTGTGTGGAGTAGATTTATGAGGATTGCATTACTTGGAAGGAATAAATTAGGGTTGGTTGATGGAACTTGGAAGAAGGAATTCTTCCCTGAGAATCTAGGACATCAATGGGAGCGTGTGAATGCTATAGTATTGTCATGGCTAATGAATTCCGTGGCTAACAATTTGATTGGAGGAGTGGTTTATGCTACGAATGCACAGGCTGTATGGGAAGACTTGAAAGAGAGATTTGAGAAGGTTGATGGTTCTAGGGCGTTCAACATTCACCAAGAGATTGCCTCATGCACTCAAGGCACTCAGTTGGTATCTGAGTACTACACAAAGTTGAAGGATCTATGGGATGAATTTAGTTCTATGATCCCTGCTCCTAGCTGTAACTGTGAGAGATCCAAGGATTTTGTAGTCTATCTTCAAAGGCAAAAACTATATCAGTTTCTAATGGGGCTAAATGAGTCTTACTCTCAAGTTAGAAGTCACATTCTACTACTTAACCCGGTTCCAAGTGTAAATCAAGCCTATGCTATGGTAATGAGTGATGAAAATCAAAGAACATTGGCTGCTGCATCTAACTCAACTGGTCTTTTCAGTGCAACGACAAATAAGAGTCAAGGTATGGGTGAATCAGATGCACTAGCCATGTACTCTAAAGCTGAAAGTTCAAGGCCTAAAAGAAAGTACAATCCAAATTACAATCCTAATGCCTTCTGTGATCACTGTAAGTTTAAGGGACATTACAAGGCGGACTGTTACAAGTTGATAGGATATCCACAAGATCATCCTAAATTTGGTCAAGATGGAAAATATGAAGGTAGACAGGGTCAAGCAATCAACAGGTTTAAGTACAAAAGAGGTGGAGGTCCTTCTGCTTATAATGCAGCACACAATGTGGTAGTTCAGGACTGGCCTCAATCAGGAGAATATCTCCAGCAACCTACTCAGTTTCCGTTACAGAACCAAATGCACAACTACTATTCTACTGTTCCAGCAAATGCACTACATGGAGTTCCCTCTTCAGGACAATACAGAATGGATGATGGACCTAGGTTTACTCAGTCGCAATATGAGGACATCTGTCATATGTTAGACAAGAATCAGGCCAATCAAGTGCAAGAGCAAAGCCATATGAATGCTGCACACTCAGTAAACATGACAGGTAATTGTAGTGCTCTGCTGGTCACAAGTAATCCACCTAATTGGATTATTGACTCAGGGGCTACAAATCATATGACTCCTGATTTATCTGTGTTGGACACTAATACACTTGCACAACCTGAATGTTCAAAAAATGTTGTTTTACCAAATGGTGAACAAACCAAAGTGTCTCATATAGGATCCAGCAATCTATCATCTAGAAGTAGTATTCATAATGTATTTTATGTTCCTCAATTTAAGTTTAGCCTACTGTCAGTATCTAAGATTACTAGACAATTGAATTGCTCAGTGAAATTTTACCCTGATTTTTGTGTCTTTCAGGATCTCTTCACTGGAAAGGTGAAGGAGATTGGTAAAGAAGTGGGAGGTCTTTATTATCTGGCAGGACTCAGTATCCCTAAAGCTCAAGTGGCTAAATGTGGACTGACAACTATGAATGTAGTTCCTACAGAAGATATTGACCTGTGGCACAAAAGGATGGGTCATGTATCTGCTAGTACTCTTACTAAACTAGTTTCAAATAGTATGTCCAACGTAGTAGAGTCATTAAATAAATGCACTGTATGTCCTTGTGCTAAGCAAGTTAGACTTCCTTTTCCACCAAGTGTTACTACTACTAGTAGGTCTTTTGATCTAGTTCATATGGATGTTTGGGGTCCTTATAGAACTGCTACTAATGAGGGTTGTAAGTCTTTTTTAACTGTTGTTGATGATTTTTCAAGGTTTACCTGGATATTTTTGTTAAAGCAAAAATCTGATGTTTTCATATATATCAAGAATTTCTTGATACATGTTAGAACTCAATATGATGCAAATGTTAAGATTGTTAGAACAGACAATGGAACAGAGTTTGTAAATTCTATGTGTCATGAATTATTTACCAACTTAGGTATCATTCATCAAAAATCTTGCCCCTATACACCCCAACAAAATGGGATTGCGGAGAGAAAACAAAGACACATCCTTGAAGTGACTAGGGCAATAAGATTTCAAGCACATATTCCCATTAAATTTTGGGGAAAGTGTGTGCAAGCAGCTGTCTATATTATAAATAGGTTGCCTTCACAAGTCATTAGTAATCTGTCTCCTTTTGAAAGACTACACAACAGGAAACCATCTCTAGTGCACCTAAGAGTTCTAGGTTGTTTGTGTTTTGCTAAGGTTCTGAATGAAACAGACAAGCTTCAATCTAGGTCAAGACATGCTATACACATGGGGTATTCTGAGACTCAAAAGGGATACATCTTATATGATCTAGTCACCAAGTGTTTTTTTGTCACTAGGGATGTGGAATTTAAGGAAAATATTTTTCCTTTTGCGAATACTTCTACAGGTTCACACACTATTTTTCTACAACCTGAACTTAATAATAATAATGATCCTCTATTGCCTATTACTGCTAATCCTAGTGCAAGTTTGCAGCAGATCACAGGTTTAAATAGTGGTGCTCCAAGGTCAGAAGGTTCTACTACTTCTAGCATCATTCCTTCAGATGTACCAGTACCACCTGTGGTTCAATCTGTAACTCAATCTATAAGTGAATCTAGTGCTGAAACTATAGCTCATCCTGCAGCTCAACCAACAAGAAGGTCAACTAGAGGAACTCATCCACCTTGTTGGATGAAAGAGTTTGTATCTCTCAGTGTTGACAATGATGCACCTTATGCACTGTCAAATTATATATCTTATGATTATATTCATCCTAAGTATGCTACATTCATTTCTTCTGTTTCTAGTGTTACTGAACCCTCTACATATGCAGAAGTTGTTAAAGACAAACAATGGGTTGAAGCTATGAAAGCTGAAGTAGATGCCTTACAACAAAACAACACATGGGAGATAGTGCAACTACCACATGGCAAGACTTCAATTGGCTGCAAATGGGTTTACAAAGTTAAGTACAAGGCTAATGGGGAGATAGAAAGATATAAGGCCAGGCTTGTAGCAAAAGGCTACAGCCAGCAAGAGGGAATAGATTATCAAGAGACATTCAGTCCAGTAGTAAAAATGGTAACTGTTAGATCAATATTGGCTATTGCAGCTGCTCGAAGGTGGCACATACATCAAATGGATGTATACAATGCCTTCCTTCAAGGTGATCTATATGATGAAATCTACATGGACTTGCCACAAGGATTTCAAAGTCAGGGGGGATTGAGACAAGTATGCAGACTTAAGAAATCCTTATATGGTCTGAAACAGGCACCAAGACAGTGGAATGAAAAATTATCAGAAGCACTATTGAGGTTCAAATTTGTACAGAGTCAATATGACCATTCATTGTATACCAAAAGGACAGAAAAAGGATTCACAGCTGTGTTGGTATATGTAGATGATATGCTCATCACTGGAAACAATCTACAACTAATCAAAGAAACAAAAAATGCACTACAGACAGCTTTCAAAATGAAGGATTTGGGTGAACTTAAGTATTTCTTAGGAATAGAGTTTGCAAGAGCTGAATCAGGAATTATAATGCATCAAAGAAAATATGCATTGGAATTGATCTCTGAGACTGGACTCAGTGGTGCAAGGCCAGCTGCTACACCCATGGACAGTAATGTCAAGTTAACTACTAAAGAGTATGATGAACACTTGAAGAAGAAGGCAGATGAGTCAAGTACTAAAGAAATAGATGAGGTGATAGAAGATCAGGCAAGCTATCAGAGGTTAATTGGAAAATTATTGTACTTAACTGTAACAAGACCTGACATAGCATATAGTGTGCAAACACTTAGCCAGTTTCTCCAGCAACCAAAAAGATCACACATGGAAGCAGCTCTTAGAATAGTTAGGTATATCAAACAACAACCTGGCTTAGGAATTCTTATGTCTAGCAACAAGAAGGACACAATATCAGCATTCTGTGATGCTGATTGGGCATCATGCTCTGTCACAAGAAGATCAGTTACAGGTTTTATTGTAAAACTAGGTGATTCACTCATTTCATGGAAGTCAAAGAAGCAAAATACTATTTCGAGAAGCTCAGCAGAGGCAGAATACAGAAGCATGGCAACTACTGTGTCAGAACTAACTTGGTTAATTGGATTAATGAAAGATCTTGGAGTGCAACTACAACTTCCAGTATGTGTTTACAGTGATAGCAAATCAGCAATCCAAATTGCTGCCAATCCAGTATTCCATGAAAGGACCAAACACATTGACATTGACTGTCATTTTATAAGAGAAAAAATTCAGAAAGGACTAGTTAGAACAGAATATATATCAACCAAAGATCAGCCAGCAGATATCCTTACAAAAAGCTTAAGTAGGCTACAACATGAAGTTCTCATGTCCAAGCTAGGAATGTTTAATCTATTTATCACTCCTAACTTGAGGGGGACTGTTGGAAAGAATGACATTGTAAGGCCCAATGCAAATTGTGGCCCAATACACTAATATGGCCCATATACTTAGGTAGCTAAATTAGTTAACTATAAATACCCTCATTGTATTCTTAACGAAGGTAAGAAGTCTTCTTGACTCTATACACTTTGATTCAATAATATTTTCCTCTCTTCTTCTTCTCATAAGTTCTTCACTCTTATCCTCATTCTTGAGGATCTTGAGTATAATAATAATTCAGTTCAGTATCCACATTAGGGTCCGACTATATTCGAATTCGCGCTGAGAAGTTTCATATTGAAGGGTAAAACGTTCCCTAATAAAGGCGACTCCGTACCCAAGATGAATTGTGTATTTGTTGCAACACTTCTTTTACATCTTTTTGTAAATAAAACCAGGTATACATTTTTTTTTCATTGAATGTTTTTTTATGTTGAAGAATAATGCTATTATTTGAGCAGAACAAGCAATATATAATAATTAAAAATAAAATTAGTTGTAAATTTTGGATTTGAAAATATAGTTAAGTTGTTCATATTCTTTTTTATTTTTTACTCCCTCTGTCCCTAATTACTTCTTCACTTTTGAATTGACACACCTATTAAGGAAACAATGATTGACATAGTGAGTTTACCATTTTACCCTTATTAATTATGAAGTGGATGAATTAAAAACTTAAGAGTTTCAAAAAGTTTGATGTTTTTCAAAGTACTCCATCTGTCCCAAATTACTTGTCCACTTTTGAATTAACACACCTATCAAGAAAACAATAATTGACATAGTGAGTTTATCATTTTACCCATATTAATTATGAAGTGGATGAATTAAAAACTTAAGATATTTTAAGAAGTTCTACATTTTTTAAAGTAATTAATTGAGTGTATAATAGGTAAAAAAAATTTGTCCTTTCTTGATTTGTTAAAATGGACAGGTAATTAGAGACAACTAAAAAAGGAAATGTGGACAAGTACTTAGGGACATAGGGAGTAACTAACTGAGGGTATAATAGATAAATAAATTGTCCTTTCTTAAATTGTCAAAATGGACAAGTAATTAGGGACAACTAAAAAAGAAAAAGTGGACAAGTAATTAGGGACAGAGGGAATATCAGAATTTCTAAATTTATTCGTAGAGGCCTTTAATGTATTAATGATGAGTAAATTTATTGCATGAATTGTGTGATTGCCAATTTTCATATGCATTTAATAAAGGGAACACTTCAAAGAAAACCTTAAATTGAGGAGGTTTAAATTTAATATAAACCTCCTAAATTGCATCAAATTGCTGAGGTTTAAATAAATCCTTCCGATTTTTGTGCAATTTGTGGGGTTATGAACGCCGTAATCCTCAAAATTAAAATTATATAATATCAAGTCGTTCACTTGATCATTTCTCCAAATTCATATCGGAATTGAGTTTTACTCAACTTTCGTTTAATAACTAGCTTTATCCTCCGATCTTCATCATACTATCCAGCCATTTATAATTCTGGTTACTCTCAAATTGATCAAAATTACCTGATTTTCCTAAAAATTACTATCAGTTTGTCCAGATCCTCCTCAAACCCAATCCAATTCACTAAACTAATAAAATCCATACAAATTAAACCCCCATAAACAAACAAATTGATTAACGATTAAAAGATGAAAATTGAGGTTGTTCATGAAATTCACATGAGGGGTTTGTAAGTATTTCCTTGTTGTTGAAAGAATATTGTTTATGGAATATGCCTTAGGTTTTTTTTGTTTATATATATATATATATATATAATAAATGGATTACAGAGTATTTGTTATTTACACTAGGTGACAAATCAACGTTCATCCCTTTTTCACTGGACAAAATAAATTATCATATGACCGAGTATTATTGATAAAACAAAAATTAAAAAATCAATTTGTATCAACGAGGTCTTCAAGCATCTTAAATAAGTTGATTGAAAATATCATACTGTTATTCGATCATGTAATACTTAATAATTACAAAGAAAGATTTTTAGGTTGGTTAACTTTGAATTTTTTACTCCAAACTAGTCCTATCACATTTAATCTTAGTTCTTAAATTTTATATATAGTTTCGTCTCTGTGTTCCCAATGAACTCCAACCACAGTTTTTTTTTCAAATTTAATTTCAAACTAAGGATTCAAATGAGTGTTTATAGACTTCATTTTCTTTCATTTATAATTAACAATTATTGTCTTTTTTTGTAATGATGCATCGTGTAAAATTTACACTTGTTTTTGTTTGTAGGACAAAAACATTTCTTTTGGCTTTGCTAGCACTACTTTGTACAACGCATGTTCTTGGCGCCGATAATAATTATTTGTACATTAATATCACAATACTCCATAGCGCAACTGCCCAAGGCGCAGGTAATCAGGGGTGTCAAAAAAATATGAAAAACCAAATATACTCTTAATACCTCAAAGAAAATCAAATATTCATTTGTTTTAATTTGTCAACAGTATGTCTCGATGGAAGTCCACCAGCATATCATCTGGATAGGGGATATGGTACTGGACTTCACAGCTGGATTATCTACTTGGATGTTAGTTACTTGATTCTTTGCAACTGATTCTCATATTTGACATTACTATTGAGTCGATCACCAAATTAACTTGGAGAAATAATTCATATTTATAGGGAGGCGGTTGGTGCAACAATATCTCAGATTGTCTTAATCGTTCAACTAAATTCTTAGGTTCTACAACGAAGATGAATCAACAAGGTTTTTTCGGTGGGATACTTCATAATACCTCCAAAGAAAATCCAGGTGATGAAGCTCATATATTATTTTTACTTGTTTCTTTTGTGTGCATATGTAAAATTAAGTATACACTTCTTCTAACCGCAAACAATGTTGTAATTTGGTAGAGTTTCACAATTGGAACAGGGTGAGGGTGAAGTATTGTGATGGTGCATCTTTCACCGGTGATGTTGAACAAGTCAACCCTGTAAGAAATACTCATATATACCCTTACATATATATTATTAATTCTGTAACGTTTTTTAATTAAATTTTTCAAACAACTTACATTAGGAGAACAAGTTATATTTCCGAGGGGCAAGAATATTTAAGGCAATTATGGAGGATTTATGGAACAAAGGAATGAAAAATGCTGAAAACGTAAGAATATATCCTATTGTCACTATCTAGCTTCATATTCCTAATTACAAGTCATATATGTACTACTACCTTATTGTATATCAAAATATTGCCAGGCAATTCTAACCGGAACATCAGCAGGAGGATTGGCAACAATCTTGAATTGCGACAAGTTCAAAAGGCTCCTTCCAGAGAGTGCCAGAGTAAAATGTGTTGCAAGTGCTGGCTTCTTCATCGACGGGTATCTTCTTCCCATATTTACGTCATGAAAATGTTATTCTACACCTTCTAATCCGATTCTCTTGGCACGTTCGTGATTTACATGCAGCAAGACAATAAATGGTACTTCACATATTCAAGAGATGTATCAAGAAATTGTTAACCTACATGTGCGTCTCATCTTCTTGTTTATATTTTTTTTTATAGTGATTTTGGTATGCTTAACTATAAATAATAGCCTTTTCTCCTCTCTCCTTCTCAGGGATCGGCTAAGAATTTACCGTTAGCTTGCACGTCTGCAATGGAACCAAGTTTGGTAATTTCTTTAAGCTTTCGAAATAAAAACAATATCTTTAATTGTATGGTGTAGTAATATAACTATTTCCCTCTAATTATAACATTACTTTTCTTTAATTTTATATGGTGCAGTGTTTTTTCCCTCAGAATGTTGTTTCATACATTCAGACTCCACTTTTCATTATCAACTCAGTTTATGATTCCTGGCAGGTCAATGAGACAAATGCTAATTTCTCTCAATTTAAGAATTTTATTTGTTTCTTCTTTAGCTTCTATATATAATTCTGATTATTCAACAATCTTTAATTCCAGATTAATAACACTTTGGTACCTTCATACCTTGATCCTCAACATGCCTGGAAGGATTGCATCAACAACATAAGTAGCTGCACATCTAGCCAACTTATAATTATTCGAGGTTAACATTTATCTAGTGATTAACTAATGTATATGATGTTACACATGTATAATGACTCTTCTTCTTCTTCTCCTTTAGTTTTTATTTTTAACTTATTTTCTCATATAGCCTTCGGAGTTGAATTCTTGAAGATATTTGGTGGACTACCCCCTTGCTTTACGAGAGGTTATTTCCTCACATCTTGCTATTCTCATGGTGATATTCTATCAACATCATACTGGTATAATACTACCTCTCCAAGGTTACTTAGTAAGGTAATGTTTGTTTGTTTGTTTTATCCATATAAATTAGTTTGAATACACACATTTTTGTTTTACAATTTTATCATATAACTGTCATAGTAAGTTTTGATTTGTTCATAACAAATTTTAATCTCTTGTAACATTTTATGTGTATAGACAATTGCAGAAGCTGTTGGGGATTGGTACTTTGAGAGAGCAGGATTTCAACATATAGACCCGTATCCTTGTGTTAAAAATTGCAAATAATTGTAAGTTCTGTGAAATTCTATAATGAATACGCTTGCAAGGAGATACTAATGAAGTTTGTCTCTCTTCATGGTCTTGTACTTACTAATGAAGTTTTAGTACACATCAATGGATAGATGATATAGTTGTGGAGTGTGAATGTATACTAATTTATAAGATCATCCAACTATAGTATAATTATTCATTTTTAAGTCACTTATGTTGATTTTGTACTTGTATCAATAAACAAGAGTGAGCAGCTCGGAAGTAAGCATCTTTCATCTTAAATTTTTTCAAGAGAGCAAAAAAGGGTGGGAGCTCCGAAAGAGAAGTTAAAAATAAATAAATTGTATGAGTAAAGTCATTCAAATTGAACTTGTTTACTTGAGCTAATTCCATAATACAAGGTAATAAGCAATGGTTTTCTTTGTCAAAATCCATTAATGCTCATATAATTTTCATAGCTAGATAGATGAGTAATAACTTGTTTGGCCAAATTTTTAGAAGGTCAAAAGTATTTATTTCAAAAATTATTTATTCTAAATAATAAAGTGTTTGGTCAGGTTTTTGAGAGAGAAAAAGTGTTTCTATGGAGTAGCAAAAACTATTAATTTTGAAAAACACATTTGAGAAAAATAAATTTAGAAGCACTTTCAAAAAATTAGTCAAATATTAATTGTTGCTCATACTTGTTTTTAAATTTAAAATTTAATTTATGAAACAAACCGTAACCTCGACGATTTTGACCGGTGAAGACATTTTCTATCCAAAAAAAGAAGTTTGGGGCTATTTTCTGTTGATTGTTTCAGTTAATATGAATGAAGGAACGAAGGACTGACTAATAATAAAGACTTCAGGTTTCATCGCAGTAAAAGAGAGGTTATAACATCATCAGATAGCATATTGAAGTAGTCAATTTTTGCATAATTCCCTTCCTCCTCTGTACTACTACTTTTTCTACATTTTCTACATATTTTCATCTTCAGCTTCTGCAATATGATTACAAAGAAATTAACACACAAAAGGATTCAAAATAAGTGTGAACCTAGAAATAACCCCATCAAAAATTTATATATCCTTCAGGCAGAGACGTGGCAAGGTGGAGGTTGATGGGTTCGGACAATCCACTAGTTTTTTCGTAGACTTTATATTTGTATTAGAAAATTAAATAAATACATGTGAAACCCCAAATAAAATTGATTTAGAACCCCAAACTCCTAACTTTGGCTCAGCTTATGCTTTCAGCAAATTAATCCACTCAACTCTAACTAAAATCAAAAATTGAGTTGAAATTTGCAATTCTGAACACGGATCCCATCCTCCAGCAAATTTACCCACTTCAATCTAACTAAAAATTCAAAATTGAGCAAATCTTATCTGAAATTTGCAATGCTATAAGATATTGTATCAAATTTATTAGATGAAATAATGGTAAAAAAAGTACTCCACCTTTTTGTCTTGTTGTTCCCACTTGTGAATATTTTTGCGTCGATTAGCTTTCATATTTGCTAAGAATGCCGCCTCTGGGATTTGGCGCAGTTCTGGCAGAAGCGGCGGCGGCAGAGACAGCGGGAGAGGAAGACGGTGGTGGAGGAGAAAAGAGGTTTGGGTTGAGATTACGGGCAGCGAAAAAGAAATGAATTTTCTTGTTGCCATCTTAGTTCCTAAGGACAATTTTTTTCCTTTCAAAAATAAAGGGCACATCAAAAAAAATTTAAATCAAAAGGGCAATATCGCTCCTGACAAAGTGATTTTTTTCTGATAAAAATTGACACCATTTCGTTAAAAGGAATAAAAATTGCTGTTACGGCAATGATTTTATTTCTTTTAACAGAATGACGTCAATTTTTGTCAAGGTAAAATCGCTCCGTCAAGAGCGATTTTACCCTTTTGGTTAAGAAAAAAATTTGATGTGTCGTTTTTGTTTTTTGCAGAAAAAAGGTTATCCTTTTGGCTCCGGACTCGTTAATATAGTGAGTTTACTATTTTACCCTTCTTAATTGATAAGGTCCTAAAATTATTTAATTTAAAAGATATTAACTCAATTAAATAAATTGAGCATATAATAGGAAGAAAATAAATTGTACTTTCTTAATTGACAAGTAAGAATATATAGTTTCATCCTAATGAACTCCAACCACAATAATCAAATATAATTTCAAATTAAGAATTCAAATAAGTCTTAAAAGAAAACACTTAATTAGTGGTTTGAATAAGCATTACCTCTATATTATTTTTCTTTATAAATAGAGGTAAACTCATAGTTCTCCATCACACCTATTTCTACAGTATAATCATAAGGATTTCCCTCTCTAAATCCTCCTTTCAATATCATAACAATTTTATTGCTGTTAACAACATGTAATCCTAATTATCTCAATCTGTTTCTTTTTGTTTCATTTATAATTTAAAAAAATGTGTAAAATTTATACTTGTTTTTGTTTGTTGTAGGACGAAAATATTTCTTTTGGCTTTGCTAGTATTGATTTGTACAACTCATCATGTTGTTGGCGCCGAAGATGATTTGAATGTCAATATAACAATACTTGAAAGCACCGCTGCTCAAGGCGCAGGTTATTAATGTCTAAATATATATATATCCTTAATTCCTCAAAGAAACAAATCAGCTTATAATTTGTTTTGTGTACAGTATGCCTGGATGGAAGTCCACCAACATACCATTTGGATAGGGACATGGTACCGGACTTGACAATTGGATTATCTACTTGGATGTTAGTTATTTATAACTGTTTAACTGATACTTCTTTTTAATTCATTTTCATATTTAATTAGTCGGATTAACTTTGGAGAAATAATTCATATTTATAGGGTGGTGGTTGGTGCGAGAGTATCCCAGAATGTCTTTATCGTACAACTATGTACCTAGGTTCTACCAAGAAGATGGGTCAACAAGGTTTTTCTCCGGAATACTTCCAAACAAAATCCAGGTGATCGATGAACCTCATATGTATTTTAGTATTTTTACTTTTTTCTTTTGTGTGCATATGTAAATTTCTTCTAACTGCAAACAATATGTTGGAACTTGGTAGAGTTTCACAATTGGAACAGGGTGAGGGTAAAGTATTGTGATGGTTCCTCTTTCACCGGTGATGTTGAACAAGTTCACCCCATAATATATATATATATATATATATATATTATTAATTTCGTAACGTTTTTTCTGATTAAATTTGCTAAATAATGACATTAGGAGAACAAGTTATATTTTAGAGGGGCTAGAATATTTAAGGCTATTATGGAAGATTTAAGGAGCAAAGGAATGAAAAATGCAGAAAATGTAAGAATAATATCTCCTATTCAATAAACTATCTACCTTTTTCGACTATCTATATCTTCTTCTTTGAAAAAAATAAAAAAAAAGTTCCTACTTGACTAAATCTTGACTGTTAAAATGTTGTCAGGCCATTCTCTCAGGAACATCAGCAGGCGGATTGGCAACCATTTTGAACTGTGACAAGTTCAAATGCCTCCTTCTGGAGAATGCAATAGTTAAATGTGTTGCGGATGCTAGTTTCTTCATCAATGGGTCAGCACACACACTCTTCTTATAATATGTGATCTCAAGAAAATGATACTCTAAATCTTGTGCTAACGATTTGATATTTCACAATTTATTCAGGAAGTCAATCCATGGTACTTCATATACTCAAGAGATGTATCAAAACATTGTTAACCTACATGTGAGTCACTTCTTTACTACTTGTTTTTGTTTTAGTAATTTTGGTGTGCTTAAGAAGTTGAATCTTTTACTCTTTTATTCTCAGGAATCGGCTAAGAATTTGCCTCCAGCTTGCACGTCCGCAATGGAACCAAATTTGGTAATTAGAGTTTAAGCTTTCGAAATAAAAACAACTTCTCTAATTATATGCTATATTAATACAAATATTTTCCTCTAATTATAACATTACTTCTCCTTAATTTTATATATGTTGCAGTGCTTTTTTCCCGAGAATGTTATACCATATATTCAGACTCCACTTTTCGTAATCAACTCAATTTATGACTCCTGACAGGTCAACAAGACAATGCTAATTTCTCTCTCTCTTTTTTTTTTTTCTTTAGCTTCTATAAATTAAATCTCAAAAGAAATTGATTTTTATGTACACTCTAATTTACTCCAGATTAATAACACATTGGTTCCTCCGTACCTTGATACTCAACATGCTTTGAAGGCTTGCATCAAGAGCATAAGCAGTTGTACATCTAGCCAACGTATAGTTTTCCAAGGTTAACATTTCTATGGTGATTATATGCCACGTTACATATGTATAATGGCACTTCTTTTTCTCCTTTAGTTTTTCTTTAATTTTTTTTATGTATAAATATAGCCTTTGGAGTGGAGTTTTTGAAGACATACGAGGGACTACCCCCTTGTTTTACAAGGGGTTATTTCCTCACGTCTTGCTATTCTCATGGTGGAATCCGTTTAACGTCACATTGGTTTAATACTAGCTCTCCAAGGTTATTTAATAAGGTAATGTTTGTTTGTTTGTTTGTATAAAGTTTGAATACAAATACGTTTTTGTTTTTCAATTTTATCATGGTTAGTTTTGATGAGTTGATAACAAATTTTAATTTGTTGTAACATTTTATGTGTGTAGACAATCGCGGAAGCTATTGCGGATTGGTACTTTGAGAGAGCAGAAATTCAATATATAGACCCCTACCCTTGTGTTAGAAATTGCACTGAATAAAATTCTGCTATGAATACGCTTGTAGATGTTGTACCTACTGCTTATTCGGTAGTATGTAGTTGATTGTACGTTGGAGCAGAGATAGTTTTTATGTTTTACACTTAAGTCCTATAAGATTTTTAATTCGTAAGTTTCTAAATTGTACCGACTTAAGTTTTATTAATGTATTTCACTTTTTAATTAGAAGGATGAGTCTCTTTACATGGTCGTGCATTTAATTTTTCATGTATTGACGCCATTTGACCTGCATCGTTTCATGATGCATATACAGACTAACCAGCGGTTCGTTGATCCAGTAGAGTTTTAGAGTTCTTTGGTGAGCCTCCTTGCTTTCGGAGGATTCCTTATTTATCTTCATCTATTTCAGTTTGTTAGGATGATCAGAGGTCTTGTCCCGACATCTCTCATAGTATTAGAGACTTGATAGATAGATAAACAGTAGTAGTTCATGAGTCTTTTTCATTTAAGTTGTTAATTTTTTAAAGACTTGAGTTGCCTATTCGGGCTAGTTGAATATTTTATGATATTCTCAGTTATGCATTTGAGTTAAAGCTGTACTTTTGAGTTCATCTTATATTGAGTAAGTCTTCCGCTGAGAGTTGAGCCAGGCAAAGGATTCGCTTGGGACCAGAAATAATTCTCGAGTCTTAAAACAGTAGATAATAACTAATGTATTTAAAAATACAATAATAACTCAGTTTGTATGTAAAAATTAGCAAAGTTGTTGTCAATCGAGAAAAAAAGTAAGAACGAAACAGTGAAAACTGATATATATTGATATATATATATATTCTAAATTGCAAATCAAACATTATATTAATTATATACATAATAACTTTCATCATAACAAACTACCAAATTAATAAAACTAATGCACGTGTGTTTCGTGCGCTAGGCGTGCATTTCGTGCATTACACGTGTATTTCGTGCATTACATGTGCATTTCGTGCGTACATTTCGTACGTCACACATGCATTTACTTTTCATTGTGTGAATAAATAACTGCGATTAATCATCTTTTACCAAGAATAACACATATATTCGTATTATCTGTTGAGTTGTTCATCTTTTATAATGTCTATTATTAAGAAATTATATATATTTTGCAATAGAATATAATTAGGAGTATTGATTATGCATAGCTGAACACTGTGAGTTCCTTCTAAGGATATCTTTTTGAATTATGCATAGTTGTACACATTTTATATTATATAAATAGAGGCTCACAGTTCTCACTTCTCATTCACATCTACTTGTACAATATAAGCATTTCAGAAGAACAAATTTCTTGCAGTTAACAACAAGTTATAATCTGTTTATTTTTTGTTTCATTTATAATTAACAAAATTGTGTAAAATTTACATTTGCATGTTTTTGTTTGTTGTAGGACGAAATCATTATTGTTGGCTTTACTAGCACAAATTTGTACAACTTTTGTTCTTGGCGCCAAAGATGAATTGTGGGTCAATATAATAGTTCTTCAAAGCGCAGCTACTCAAGGCGCAGGTAATTAATTAATTAATGTCTACCTAATCGAGCATAAACATAGGCTTAATTCCTTAATCAGATAATAATCATTTGTTTTATCAACAGTATGCCTTGACGAAAGTCCACCAGCATACTATCTGCATAGATGATATGGTACCGGGCTTCACAGTTGGATTATTTACTTGGATGTTAACATAACTGATGAGTCATTCATATTTATAGGGAGGCGGTTGGTGCGACACTATCCGAGCTTGTCTTTATCTTTCAACGATGCACTTGGGTTCTACTAAGAAGAAGGGACAACTAAGTTTTTTCGGCGGGATACTTCAAAATACTTCTGAAGAGAATCCAGGTGATACACACTATTAAATTATTTATATCTTGCTCTGCATATATGAGTTTTTAACGACAAACAATATTGAAATTTGGTAGAGTTTCACAATTGGAACTGGGTGAGGGTCAAGTATTATGATGGTTCATCTTTCACTGGTGATGTTGAACAAGTTCACTCGATAAGAAATATAAGTATTATATTAATTCTATAACGTTTTTCTCATTTAATTTGCCAAATATTGTACATTAGGAGAACAAATTATACTTTCGAGGGGCATGAATATTTAAGGCCATTATGGAAGATTTATTGAGTCAAGGAATGAAAAATGCTGAAAATGTAAGAATAATATTATTGGAATCACATGATCAAGGTGTCCAATAAGTAGTTACAAGTCTGTTAGAAGTCAGAAAAGTGGTTAGGCAACTTGTTAGTTAGTTGTAACCAATTTCAGCTCCTAAAGTGTATGTTTACAGTGTAATGAGATTCCTATAAATAGGAAGTGTAAATGTATTCAGATACATCATCAATAATATCTTCTTTCTCTTCTTTTTCTAGATTCTTCTATCTTCACTGTTTTCTCCATGTAGAGTTGCAGAGATCCACAACAATGGAGCTTAGCTTCATGAATCTATGAAAGCTAATATGGTATCAGAGCAGGCGAGACTAGGACTGGATTAATTTCATTTCCTCTTTTTCGCGAAGTAGTTTTCTCAGTTCAGATCCCAACCATGGTAGAGCTAACAGTAGCAACACTTGGACACAATTATCCACTTCATTTGCAGCCTTCAGACACGCCTAGTGTAGCATTAATTGCAACCAAACTAACAGGACCTGAAAATTATAGTCTTTGGAGCAGATCAATGAGATTAGCACTGTTGGTAAAGAACAAAATAGGTTTCATAGATAGAACTTGCTTGAAGAGCATGTACAATGATGAATTAGCAGTCCAATGGGAAAGGTGTAATGCAGTAGTTCTCTCATGGATTAGTAGCATAGTAGCAAGCAATTTGTTAACTACAATAGTGTATGCATCCAATGCCAAACGTGTATAGGAAGATTGCAAGGAGAGATTCGACAAGTCTAATCTCACCAGGATCTATCAACTCTGGACAGAAGTGGCCACGTTAAAGCAAGGTACAGATTCTGTAACAAATTACTATTCGAAATTAAGGGATTTATGGGATGAGTTTGATGTATTAGTACCCTTACCTATATGTCAATGTGATGATGATAAGCCCTACATTAAGCATCTGCATCAACAAAGGTTAATGATGGTTAAATAAGTCGTTTAGTCATGTGAGAAGTGATTTGTTACTGAAAACTGAGGTACCCATCATCAACCAGGCTTATGCAATTGTAATTCAGGAAGAAAGCCAAAGGTTATTAGGTGTATTGGATTCAAACAAGGAACCACTTACCATGATGGCAGGAAGGGGACAAGGATTCAAAGGGAAGAAGGTGCTCCCAGGCAATGCTGGGTGTGAGATTTGTGGTTACAAAAATCATGTGACAAAAATTATACTGGTAGGCTATCCTTCTTACTTTAAGAGCAAGGGAAGCAGTCAGGATCTAGTGGATCATATCAGAACAATAATGAGGGCTTCAAGTCAATTGGGTCTTACAACAACAATGGCAATTTCAAGCCATATGCCAACAATGCTTCAGCAGATAAACAAAAGCAGGATTATGAATTCACAGAAGAAGAGCACAGTCAAATGAAGAACCTATTACACAACAAGGAACCAAGTGACTGCAAGGCTAATTTGACAGGTAATGTTTCCTTATAGACTGAATCCTCTGCATATGATTGGATAATAGATTCAGGAGCCACTCACCATGCTGCTTCATATGAGGAGCTTATGTAACAGTTGAAAAACACAAGGAATGAAAACACTAGTACCGTTCAGTTGCCAACAGGAAATAGGGATTAAGTGAAACAAACAGGCAATTCAGTCATTTTTGGAAACCTGACAGTGAAGGATGTCCTTCATGTACCAAATTTTAAGTTTGATTTGCTCTCAGTGGCAAAACTCACCAAGGAGATATCTTGTAGTGTGATTTTCTTTCCTCACTTCTATGTACTGTAGGAACTCTACAATGGCAAGGTGATTGGGATTGGTAAGGAGATCAATAGCCTATACTTACTACAGAGTGTTGTTAGAGTAGCAGTTAATTCAGCATCATCATCAATAAAGGATACAAGTCTGATTGAGTTGTGGCACTTCAGGCTTGGGTATCCATCTATCAAGACTATGGAGCAAATACCCTATCTCAGGGAGAATCTAAACATCACAACACATAATGGATGTCAAATATGTCCAATAGCAAAACAAAGTAGATTGAGTTTTCCTACTAGTACTTCTAAGTCATTTCATGTTTTTCAACTTCTTCATATTGATCTTTGGGGACCTTACAAAGTTCCCACCTATGATAGGAAGCAATATTTTGTGACAATAGTTGATGACTTGAGTAGATTTACTTGGCTTTGTCTAATTCAACACAAAACAAATGTGCACATTGTATTGAATGATTTCATGTTGCTGGTTAATACACAGTTTGGTGTCAAAGTACAGACTGAGAGAACTGAGTTTTTAACTCTAAATGTAATTCTTTGTTTTCCTCTCTTATTATAGTTCATCAAAGCTCTTGTTCTTATACTCCTCAACAAAACCATGTTGTTGAAAGGAAGCACATACATATATTAAATGTAGCCAGAGCACTGAGGTTTCATAATGGAATGCTTATCAAATTTTTGGGATATTGTGTTAAGACTGGAACTTAACTAATCAATAGATTGCCTACAACTGTATTACAAGGGAAATCTCCATATGAGATTCTATATAAAAGGGCACATAATATAGAGCATGTAAGGGTGTTTGGATGTTTATGTTTTGTATCAGTGTTGCCAAGGCAGGACAAGTTTGCTCCAAGGGTAAAAAGGTCAGCCTTCATGGGGTACTCAGAGACACAAAAATGGTACAAAGTTGTGGATTTGGAGACTCATGTATTCTCTGTAAGCAGGGAAGTTACTTTCATGGAGGCCATATTTCCTTTCAAAGATACCAGCACAGAAGAAATATCATCATCCATAGATTATAATGTCACCATGCAGATGGACATATTTGATGATGAGGACACTAATATAGTTCCACATCATGTGGATCCTGTAGAAGAACTAGACAATCTTGTACAGTCAGCAATTGAGTTTGTTCCTGTTACCATTACAGACCGAGTAATATTTTGGAGCCACAACCTGCTAATGACTCTAATGAGGGTGATCATCCACCAACTAGAAGGACTGCCAGAGCTTCCAAGCCTCATCTTTGGCATAAGGACTAGCTAGTTCCAACTAAGTCTAACATGAATTGTTTGTATCCTATTACTAACAATCTGTCCTATGAGCTTTTAAAACCTTCTTATCACAGTTTTGTCAAAGCATTCTCAGTTGTTGTGGAACCCACCAGTTTCAAGGAAGCCTTTAAACACCAACAATGGATTGATGCAATGCAGTCTGAAGTAGCTGCCTTAGAGCAAAACAATACCTGGGCTATAATGGATTTTCCATCTGGTAAGCATCTCATTGGTTCAAAATGGGTTTATAAGGTTAAACTTAAAACCAATGGTGAGGTGGAGAGGTACAAAGCTAGGTTGGTTGCCAAATGATATAGTTAGCAAGAAGGGCTGGACTATCACATGAAACATTTTCCCAATGGCCAAAATGGTCACTGTGAGAACTGTAATCAGTGTTGCAGCATCCCATGGTTGGCCTCTTTTTCAAATGGATATTCACAATGCTTTCCTTCAAGGTGATCTCACTGAAGAAGTTTACATGGACTTGCCTCAGGGATTTCAAAGGCAGGGGGAGAACAAGTCTGTAAACTATTGAAGTCTCTTTATGGCTTGAAACAAGCTTCTAGGCATTGGAACCTTAAGCTAACTGAGGCTCTAGTTATAGTTGGCTACTCTCAAAGTCCATACGACCATTCCCTTTTTACAAAAAGAGTTGGTAGTGGTATTGCAACAGTATTGATCTATGTGGATGATCTTCTCATAACAGAAAATAGCAGTGTTTTAATCCAAGATCTAAAGGCCACACTGCATAGCAACTTCAAAATGATAGACGTTGGTGATCTAAAGTATTTTCTTGGCATTGAGATGTTAAGATCCAAAAGAGGTATTGTCCTCAACCAAAGGAATTATGCACTAGAGTTAATTTCAGATTGTGGTCTTGGAGGCGCAAGCCAACAAACACACCCCTAGAGTTAGGTGTCAAGCTGACTATTATTGACTATGATGAAATTACTGGTAAAACAAATGATTACTGCATATCAGAGATTGATTGGTAGATTGTTATACTTGACAACTACTAGACCAGATATATGTTTTGCAGTACAAGTTTTGTCTCAGTTCAAGCAAAGACCTAAGGTGTCTCACTGGGAAGTTGCACTAAGATTGGTTAAATATATTAAAGGATGTCCAGGTCAAGGGGTACTACTCAGCAGTGAATCTAGTAATCAGATGGAGGCATTTTGTGATTCAGACTGGGCAGCATGCCCAAACACAAAAAGATCAGTGACATGGTATGTGATCAAGCTATGGGACTCACTAATTTCTTGGAAATCCAAGAAGTACATACAGTCAGCAGGAGTTCAGCTAAAGCTGAGTACAGAAGCATGGTTGCAGCAGTATCAGAAGTAGTTTGGCTACTTGAAGTGCTAAAAGAACTTAATGTGAATGTGGTAACCCCTGTAAGGTTGCACTGTGATAGTAAGGCTGCAATTCAAATTTGAGCTAATCCTATTTTTCATTAAAGGACCAAACATATTGAAATTGATTGCCTCTTTGTAGTGAAGAATCAAAAGTGGAATGATACAGACAGAGTACATCAACACAAAGGAACAATTAGCAGATCTTCTCACAAAGGGAGTAGGAGCTACTCAACATCATATGTTGTTGGACAAGCTTGGAGTCTTCAATGTTTAAAGAGATTCTAGCTTGAAGGGGAGTATTGGAATCATATGATCAAGGTGTCCAATAAGTAGTTAGAAGTCAAAAAAGTGGTTAGGCAACTTTTTTTTTTAATTAATATTGGTGGAGCTGTTAGCTCCTTTATTTCAATAAACCCAAAAATTTACAAATATAGACTCGTAAAATAGTCCCAAAAGGAATGAAACAAAAAACATGAAAAAATGTGGGCCAATCCAAATGGAAATGGCATACTATAAAAGAGAGTAAGATTTCCATTTGCATCCTCTTTGTCTCCTCCGCCTCTTACTTGAAAATGTTCATCACAGTAGCTTTGAGGAACAAAATCTTCCGTGTCCTCAAGTTGTGAATTATTTATGTGTATCTCCTGACCTCCTTCACTCTGATAATTCGAAGCTCACAACAGTAAGTCTTCCCTCATCTCCATTTATGTGTTGTAATGCCAATCACTCTTCTTTCCTGACCTCGACTTCCTTTGTCACTGTAAACTTCGGTGGTGCAGTGGATCTGATGCCATGTCCTGAGCTATTGCTTGGAAAATGTAAGCACATCTCCATACTTTTCCATTTTTTCCTTACTCCACACTGATTTGAGACGGACATAGAGATTCCAAGACAACCTCTCCGTATTTGATTTGATCGACTTCGTTTTTGCTGGTGGAACTTTTTGTAAGCTGACATAGCTAGGACTATTGTTTTCTTCACAGTTATGTATGCTTGTATAGTGGAAAAATTTGATGTACATAGCATAACGGTGTTCCTTGTTAATCTCTCTGATCCCTCCCCTAATGTATTGCTTGTACTGTTATCTTCCTTGTTTTAATTCGTAGTGATGGAATTTCTGCTTTATCCATGTTCACAATTCCTCTACATTCCACTGATAACTATTGGAAAGCATGTATTTGTATTGCATTCGTTTGCTCAAATGTTTCATTTGCCAATTTATCTGCTAGTTTATTAGCTTCCCAAAACACATGTTGAATCTTTGCCTATGTAGAGCTAATTAACTCTATTATTTCCAGTATTTTCTCTGCCTGCTGCCATGGTTGTAAAGCTAATTAATTCTATTATTTCCAGTATTTCCTCTGCTTGCTGGCATGGTACCTTCCAATTACCTCGAATTATATTTGTAATGCTTAGAGAATCTGTCTCTAGAATGTAATTGCTGAAATTATATCTCTTGCAATGTCTTAGTGCTTTAAAGACAGCTAATATTTCTGCCTCCATGTTCGTTCTATTTCCCAATTGCCCCGCCTCCGCATATACAATATCTCCTTTGTCATTCCTTAAGTAAAATGCATAGGCACTTTCTCCAGGATTCCCTCTACTAGCTCCATCCGTGTTGCATTTTATTGTACCATTATGAGGTTTCCTCCAGCTCACCGCACAGTAATGCAATCTGGGTTTGTACTCCTTAAGTATTTTGACCATCTCTCCCCAATTTTTAGGAACTTTAATCCATGGATATTTCATGTTTATTAGTTATATGATAGTGTTGACACACTGACTCTTCAACTTATAAAAATTTATATCCAATCCATGTCTTCTTGCATTTCTCTGTTTCCACAATTCTCATAGTATAATGCTTGGTATTGCTTGAAAAATAAATTTCAGTTTGATAGGAGTGTTAGCTTCCCACCATCCTGTTATCATCTGTTTCAAACACCCATGTTGTTGAATACATGCACATGAAGTAAACTGCTTCCATAACTTTTGGGCTGTGGGAGCTGTTAGAAATAAATGTTGTATAGTTTCCTCCTCAAACTCTTCACAACAATAGCATCTCGATGCTATAGTAACCCCCCATCCTTTTAAGATTTTCCTCCGTGGCAATCCTTCCCTTCCAAATTCTCCATAGTAAAAAACTAAGCTTAAAAGGAATCTGTTTTCCCCACATATTCGCCCTTCATTCCTCCTTCTCCCTTTTACATCGCAGCATATCAAAAGCTGATTTGATTGTGAATTCCCCACTTGTACTTCCCATCCACCAAGTTTTATCCCCCTTCTCCGTCAGACTGGGGGTAATGCATTCCGTGATATACAACATCATCTCTTCTGACACTATTTGTCCCAGCTTTTGAATATCCCATTCTCCGTTTGTAATGAATCTTTTCACCTCTATCTCTTCCTCCCCTCTATCATGGTCCTCTATAAAATATAAAGCTCCTTGTTTTGTTCAGTTATCAAACCAAAAACTCATTTCTCCAGATTTGAGTTGCCACCAAATATTATGTTCTACTTCTTCCCTAACCTCCACCATTTTCTTCCATGCGTGAGAAGCTCCTCTGCTCGTGGCTAATACCGGATGTTGTTTCTTACAATACTTAGTCCACATATAAGTACTCCATAGAGAAGTAGAGGTTCTGAAATTCCACCATAGTTTACTATACAATACCTTTGATACATCATATAATGATCTCACTCCTATTCCCCCTTCTTCCTTGGGATAACATAATTCTTCCCAAGCTACCCAATGTTTTCCTCTAGTTCCTCCTGCTTTACTCCAGAAAAAGTTGGCAAACATCTGATGTAACTGATTCATGATTCTTTTTGTCGGATTCATTGCTGAAAGAAAGAACAGTGGCATAGACTGTAATATGCTCGTAATGAGAATGGCTTTTCCGCCGTATGATAACCACTTATTCTGCCAGGATAATATTCTCTTTTGTATCTTCATCAACAATTCCTCATAATACACATTTTTTTTCTACCATAGAACACCGGGCACCTCAAATATATGAAGGGAAAGTTTCCTTGTCTGATCCCTGTAATTCTTCTTAATCGCATAGCGACTATCAGAGGTGTATTATCATGAAGGTAAAAAAAACTCTTACTGAGATTAATCATTTGGCCTGATATTTTCTCATAATACTTTAGAATTCCCATCATTTTTTTAATAGACCTTTTTTCCCCCGAACAGAAGAGTATGGTATCATCCGCATAAGATAAATGGTTTATGGGAGGGCTCCATTTAGGCTTACCATATCCTTTAAACTCCTTATCTTCATGGAGTTTATTTAAGCCCCTCGCTAAGACCTCCGCCGCAATGATAAACAAAGTTGGGGATAGAGTATCTCCTTGTTTCAATCCCCTTGAGGAGTGAAAGAAACCATATGGTTGTCCGTTCACCAAAATTGAGTACCAATTGTTAGAAACCAGCCTCCATACCATGTTAATAATCAGTTCTGAAAAATCAAATCTTCTTAACACTTTGGTCAAATAAAACCATGACACTCTATCATATGTTTTTGCCATGTCAAGCTTCACTACCACATTCTGAAAATTCTTTCTTATATTTATGTCCCTTATTATCTCCTGAGCTAACAACACATTCTCTGTTATACTCCTACCCTTCACAAAACCAAACTGATTTCTAGATATGAGACTTGGTAACAATTTTGTTATTCTTTGATGGAGCAGTCTCGAAATAACTTTGTTAACAAAGGTACTTAGACTTACTGGTCTCAAGTCAGAAAAATTTCTGGTCTTCTCCTTTTTTGGCAGCAGTACAACATTTGTGTAAGTGATAAATCTAGGCAGTTGATGCCCACAAAAGAAAGCTCGCACCATTCTTGTAATATCCTCTCCAACTATTTTCCAGCAGCTCTGAAAAAATTCCCTTGAAAAACTATCTGGACCACTTGTGCTATCCCCATTTAATGCAAAATCAACATTTTTCACCTCATCCTTATTAGGCAATATTCCATCTCTTCATTTTGCTCCAGAGTGATAATTTTCGGGATCAAATCAAGCATGCTATCATCATCATTTGTATTTGTTTCCTTAAATTGATCTTCAAAAAATGACACTGCATCCGCTCCTATGTTCTCATTGCCAGTCACATTATCCTCTTGAGCTGTAGTAATTTCGGAGATGAATAATTTCTTCCTCCGTCCTTTCACATAATTGTGAAAAAACTTTGTATTTCTATCTCCATCCTTAAACCATCTCATCCCTGATTTTTGTCTCCAAAATTCCTCCTCCATGTATCTATATTTTTTCAAGTCTGCTTTTGTTCTGCTTAGTTCCTGTCTATTTCCAAGTGAAGGATTAATCTCCAACTGCATCTCCTTTATTCTTATTTCCTCCTCCAACATCTGCACTTGATTAAATATGTTCCCAAAAGTCTCTTTACTCCAACACGACAAAGCCTGCTTAACCTTCTTGATCTTTGCTTGAAATTCCAGAAATGGTGAACCTTTAAATTCAACCTTCCAATTCTCCTCTACCACTTTCCTAAATTTTGGATGTTTCGTCCAAAAATTAAGAAACTTAAACGGTCGAATTATAGACTCCTCCTTCGAATTACAAATAAAATGCAAAGGCGCATGATCTGAACCTTGCCGTATTAAATGATGCACTTTACTAGTAGGAAGAATCTGCTCAAATTCTTGATTACAGAGCACTCTATCTAAATTTTTGAAAATACATTCTCCCTCTATTCTTCCATTCCACTAGGTGAATTTACTCCGAGAAGACTTAACCTCTGATAATGCATATTTATTGATACACTGATTGAAATCCATCGCTTTATAGGACATAAATTCTCTTCCCCCTTGTTTCTCCTCTTCATTTAAAATAGCATTAAAATCCCCACCTACTAGCCATGGAATCTGATTATTTCCTGCTAATTCCTCCATTTCCTCCCATAACTCTAATCTTTCCAACGCATCGCATCTCGCATATACAACTGTCACCATGAATTTGACATTTCCCGCTTCAAACCTCATGGAGATATGTTGCATGTTATCTCTTACCACCTCCCATGTCCAATCATCATCCCAAAATATCCATATCTTGGCTGCACAATTACAATAAGCATTTTGAAATCCCAATCTCCTTTTATATTGTTCTAACTCATGTGGTCCTTGAAAAGGTTCCAGTAGATCTATATATTTGTAATGATGTCTCCTATTTAGATCTATCAGTCTATCGAAGGCCTTTTGAGACCTAACCGACCTGATATTCCAAAATAGAGCTTTTCCAATCATTGAGAAACTTCCCCAGAAGTATCCTTATTGCTCCTTGTTTTAACTTGAAGAGGGAGATATGTTTTTTTAACTCCACACTTCAAATTATTTATTTGTCTTGGTGAGAGATCTCCATCTCTTGCAATTGTATCAATATTCTCATTCACCTCTCCATCCTCCTCTGTATCTCTTCGACGTTGTTTTTCGTCCTCAGTAAGGTCCTGCAACTCATTGACTCTGTCTTCAACGAAATTTGAACTGCCTTGACGCTCCATCTCTTCCGATCCTCCCCCTATATTCCCCACCTTACTACCCTCATCCTCTTTCTCCCTCTTTTCATTATAATCCTTATCAACTGTCTGAGAAGTATCTAATACTGCTATATCATTTCTTTTGTCTTCTGTAATCAACCTCTCCTTATCCGCCACTTTTTTATTGCTACAACTCTCACCTATCCTCTCTTTTCCATTGAAAACTTCCTCTAGCCATTTTTTTGTTGATCCAATCTCGTTCCCCATATTATTGTCCCTAGCTCCATCCCCTTGTGTAGTCTCGTCAGCCTCTTCATCATTCAGACTGCCCAATACATCAAATTTGTTCCCCAGTGGTTAGGCAACTTGTTAGTTAGTTGTAACCAATTTCAGCTCCTAAAGTGTGTGTTTACAGTGTAATGAGATTCCTATAAATAGGAAGTGTAAATGTAATCAGATACATCATCAATAATATCTTTTTTCTCTTCTTCTTCTAGATCCTTCTGTCTTCACTGTTTTCTCCATGTAGAGTTGCAGAGATCCACAACAATGGAGCTTAGCTTCATGAATCTATGAAAGCTAATAAATATCCTATTCAATTCACTCTCTACCTTATTCTTCTTTTAAAAAAAACAAAAAATTCTTACTTGACTATATAAATGTTGTCAGGCCATTCTCTCAAGAACATCAGCTGGAGGATTGGCAACCATTTTGAACTGCTTCAAATGCCTCCTTCCGGAGAATGCAAGAGTTAAGTGTGTCGTAGACGCTAGTTTCTTCATCAATGGGTCAGCACACACACTCTTCTTATAATATGTGTTCTCAAGAAAATGATACTCTAATTCTTCTGCTAACGATTTGACATTTAACAATTTATTTAGGAAGTCAATCTATGGTACTTCATATACTCAAGAGATGTATCAAAACATTGTTAACCTACATGTGTGTCACTTCTTCTTCTTTTGTTTTAGTAATTTTGGTATATGCTTAAGAAGTTGAATCATTTTCTCTTTTATTCACAGGAATCGGCTAAGAATTTGCCGCCTGCTTGCACGTCCACAATGGAACCAAGTTTGGTAATTAGAGTTTAAGCTTTTGAAATAAAAACAACTTCTCTAATTATATGCTAGTATATTAATACTAATATTTCCCTCTAATGATAATTACATTACATTTACTTAATTTTCTATGTTGCAATGCAGACTCCACTCTTCATTATCAACTCAATTTATGACTCCTGGCAGGTCAAGCGAGACTACTAATTTCTCTCTTTATATATATATATATATATATATATGAATTTGATTTCTTTCTTTCTTTAGCTTTTACAAATCTACAAGAAGTTGATTATTATGTACACTCTAATTTACTCCAGATTAATAATACTTTGGTTCCTCCGTACCTTGATACTCAACATGCTTGGAAGGGTTGCATCAAGAGCATAAGTAGTTGTACATCTAGCCAACTTATAATTATCCAAGGTTAACATTTCTCTGCTTATTAACTAATGTATTCACATGTATAATTGCTCTTCTTCTTCTCCTTTAGTCTTTCTTTAATTATTTTTTAATACAGGCTTTGGAGTGGAGTTCTCGAAGACATTTGAGGGACTACCCCTTGTTTTACGAGGGGTTATTTCCTCACATCTTGCTATTCTCCTGGGGGAATTCGCTTAATGCCATACTGGCTCAAGAAATTGTGTCATATAAATTATACAAACATTACCTTATTAAACTTTATACAAACAAACAAACATTACCTTCTTTAATTATTTTTTAATACACACTTGGGTCTTAATAGATAAGTTTCTAATGTATTTCAATTTAGTCTAAGTCTTGACAAGTGTGTATGAAGAATCTAATCAATTTCCTTCAGTGTACTATTGTTTTTTTTTTTGTTTTTTTGATGCTGAATGAAAAATCTCTAATTATCCTCCTCTCTCAAAGATCTCTACTTTCTCCTTTTCTCATTTTTTAAATTAAAGATCTTTTTCTTTTTAACCTAATTGAATACTAAAAATGAAATTAATAGAATTTAGGTTGTTTGATTAAAAAAATATGACGTGAAATTGAAGTGGAAAAGTTATTGACTATGAAAACTAAAGAAATATTGTAAGGTGACTGATTTCACAGAAAGACCACAAAGAAAAAGGTAGACGGCGGTAGGCGAATGATTATTTTGAGGGGCATTTTAGGCCCTTCTCTGTTTAATTTGTCATAAGAAATATACTTTACATTACATATAAAATTATTTTGATAATTAAGAAAAACATGATGTAAGGTATGTGCAATTTATAGGTTCTAAAAAAGGTGTTTTATCAACGACATTATCATAGTCAGTCTTAAAAGCTACATAAAAAGAAGAACGGAAATGATCCTTCTCTACACTACATTTGTCCGACTTCCGCTGTAGGCGGAGCATCTCTTGCCTCAATAGAATAATCAAGGCACATGCAATAACAAGTTGATATGTTTTAACATTTATCACTAACGTCAAACATATAAAGAAAAACACACAAATCAGCTCTAATTCCATTATCTGCTTCCACGTCATCATTTTGTTCATATTTTCTGTAAAAATAAATAATTATTCAATAACATTAAAGAGATTCACAAACCCAATTAATACCACTTCAATTCGTTTTTTGAATAATTTAAGGTACTAGGTAGATAGAAATTATGCCTAAAAAAATATGTCAATTAGTACTCCCTTTATTTATTTCTATTATTTATGGTAAAAACTTAAATTTTTCCAGATTTACTACACCATTATTTCTATTCTTTTTTTTTTAATATAAAATTCAAATATCTAAATAATTACTACTATTCCTCCCTAAGTAGCTCTAAATTTACTATAACCTTGTTTTGAAATATATATACACAGTAAGATTCTCACAATTCTTATCGTTGATGCGATTTTGATTATTTAACTTTTACTATGGGTAGGTTTTAACATTTGAAGGATTTTCAAATCCATATGAAACCACCACCAAAAATCCAAGAATCTTATACAAGATTTTATATATATATAAAAGTGAATTTGGCCCTTGGGTCGATTTTTATTGTGAAAAAAAAGGGTAACTTACCAAAATTTCAGTGTAGAACCTAATTAGATACACACTAGTTTGTAATATTATGAATCTTACCAAATTTTGGTGCATCTAAATACATGTATCTCAGATATATGGGGTCAAATTTATTCCAGATATATTGTATCCAAGTGAAATCATATGTATCTAGGATACATAGACAAATCTCATTTACCTTCCTCCCATCTCTCTTTCCATTCGCATATTTCGTTCGTGTATCTGGTATTCCAGATACATGCGAATGACACTAGACACATGTATAGTGTGTGTGTAGTGTGATTAGCATGTATCTGAGATACATAGGCAAATTTTGCTCGTTTCCCTCCCATCTTGCTCATCACTCTCATACATATCTTGCTTGCGTATCTGGTATCGCAAATACATGTGAATCACGTCAGATACATGTATGTAATATGTATCCAGTGTGATTCACATATATCTGACTTGAAATATGGTATGAAATTACTAAATGGTGAAATAATATATAATTAATTAGTAAATATGATAGCAACGTTGTATAATTAGGTAGTTTCTCCAACAAAAAAAAAACACAAACATAAACAAAATAAAAAAGGGAAAATTTTCAAAACAACAATATTTTAGCTTTTAGTGGGACTCCTTAGCAACAGTTTCATTATTTATTAAAAATGTCATTATTTTAGTTTGTTAAGGGATTAGTTATGTATTTATTTTATTTTGATTAATTTGAAAGAATATAAATAATTAATAACAGAATAGAGAAAATCATGGAACAAAAAAATTCAAAAAGGGTAAAAAAGATTTTAAATACAAATTAGTTACGTTTCCATCTTTCTGTCGAGCGTTTTTTTTGCTTTCTTCTTAAGAACATCAAAAAAAAAAAAAATAGTTTGTCTTCCGAATCATTCATCTGATAACTTTCAAAGCTTCTTCAAGTTGAATACGGCATATTTTTAAAACGGAATTTTTCAAAATTGACGACTATAAATTTGTCGCATCCAGTGAACAATCAGATATTTTTTTTTCGATTTTTTTATTTGTTTGGATGAGATATTCGTATATGTCGAGTACAAGAGCGTTATTTTTTTCTGATTGAATCAGTGAAATCTTTGTATGTATTGGGATTTAAGCTTTTTTCAGTTATTTTGTATCCAAATTATGATGTATAACGAATGGTTTTTTTTTTTTTTTAGTTTAGTAGCTGTTTTTTCTATTTGAATGCATACAATAATTTGTATCCCATTAAGTTAATGTAACTAATCGATCATGAACTATATGTTGAATACAACAATATATGAATACAAAAGTGAGATGAAAATACAAAGTTATAAATACAAAGTGAGATTGAATATAAAGTTGTGAATACAAAAGAAATACTTTCTTCATTTGAAATACAAAGTGACTTTGAAAGGTAAAATACAAACTAATCGATCATGA